>CM076575.1:2049950634-2050093614 GCA_034641835.2 Pinus albicaulis
AATAATATTCCTTGTTAAAGATGACCAAATCAACCACCATTAATCAAATAAACCATTATTTATTTGATTATATCCCAACCACTTCTTTAAAAAGATAAATAAATCATTTATTTATTTATTCTTCACTAATCAAGGGATTTTGACCCAAGTCAAAGTCCCTTTCCCTCCAACAAATAATAATAAAATATTCCATAGAGGTGGATCTAGATTTGGTTAACATTATCTAGAATGACCCAATATTTTGTTATAAATAGGAGGGTTTTCCCCTTCATTCTTCACCTTTTGTTGCATACTAGATCACTCTGGATCTATACACTCGGTCTCATTTTCTGCCATTGTTGCTCCCATTGAGCTCTACCTTCTACATTGGGTTTTCTACATCTACAAGAGAGAAAGCTTAGATCTGAAGTGCTGAGGACTACAAAGAACCCATCCCATTGAGGAGATCTGGATACACCTTCTTGTTTCCTCCCAGGTGCCCTGTAATATAAAAATTCATTGAAAAATCGTGTTCTTGTCTTGTCTGTTGGATGCATGGAGCAAACTCTTTACTTTACTGCTTAATATCTTTCCATTTATAGATCTGTTTGTTGCAGCACTTTAACTACTAATTGCAGATTTGAAGATGTTTTGCAGCCATTATTGTTGTTAGGGCTATTAGTTATGCGTAGCTAAAGTGGTTCTTTTTCGTACGCTTCGACAAAGAATTCATACTAACAAATGGCGACTCCACACGGGTTTTAAATTACGACCGCTGTCGTTTTTCATATTCCTGCATATCCAGCTACTTCAGGCCCTAGGGCTTCTTTTTTAGCCGCTTAGTTTTTCTCTTTTCATGTCATTTTTCTCACATAAAACCCTAAAAACCTAAAATTTCTAACTTCCGTGTGTTTCTGGCCCTATTGCGCAGGTAAGCGACACCAGCCGCACCTGAGACGGCAATTTTTCAGAAAATCTGCCGCCGAAACAGCCGGAACGGGGGGTCGCACCTTTTGGCCCAAAACCTGCGACCTGGACGCACTTTTGGCCTCGTTTCGGCGACCAACTCGATCGTGTCGAACCTCGCGACCCGCTTTTTTCCAAAGATTTTTCTCAGAATTTTCCGGGTTCCGCCTCAGCCTCTCACAGGGTTTTCCAAATTTTTCCATTTCACCCCCGCCTTGACCCCCATCTGGATCTGTTTTTACTCATCTAAGTGGGAACCCAGCCCCTTAGGGCTTTAGTACCCTCCACTTTTTGTGGAAGAGTTTCAGCTGTTTCAGCCGTCGGTTTCAGAGCTTCAGCCCCCTCTTTTTCCAGATCCGTGACCTCACTTCCAGATCCATTGAAATCAGCCTCTTTTCCTTTCAAATCACCTCTTGTCGTTTTGTTTGGACCTCCTCTAAAGGCCTCTGCCTTGCCCCCCCCCCCGGCTTTTTGCTGATTTCCCTTTTTCCAGCCACCTTGCCTCTGTCTCTTGGCTGTGATCTGCACCCCTTATCTGCAGCTTTATCCTCCGGATCTCTGTCCCCTTTGACCCTAGATCTGTTGAGCTTCCTTTGTGTGTGTTTCCATAGTTTTTCCCTTTCTTTTCATCATAGTTTTGAGAGACCCACTTTCTTGGGTTTGATAGATGCATATGTAGCTGTTATTTTTCTGTTATTTCAGCATTTTTATTCTGTTCTCTGTAGGTTTATTTTCATCTACGTTGCACACTTTTTTGCTCTCAACAACGGAAAGGGTTTAAAAATTAAAATTAACGCACACCACACACTGACCTTAAGTGAAGAAGCGCCTGGTTTACACCGCCTGGCAAAGACTCTAAAATCAATCGTCACTGCACCTTATCTGCCCTTGACCTTCTTGATTTTGCCCCTTTCTGCCCTTGTCGGTTTCCTTCTTCCTGTCATCATCGCGCCCCCAAGGCGCCTTTCCCGGAGACTTCTTGGCCTTCATCCTCAGTTCCCGGTTGATCGACCTGCTCCGCACCGTCGTCGTCGAGCCAGTCCACCTTCGAGTCCGCACTCCGACTCCTCTCCTGATTCATCGGATCCCTCTTCTCCTTCCGGTTCTCCCCCTCCGACTCCTTTTACCTTCACCATGTCCGGATCAGGGCCTAATGCTAGCGGTTCTCCCGGCCCCAATGCCGGCCCCACTTCTAGCGGAACCGTCACAACCACTACTCCGGCCACCCCTGTGCTGCCGTACATTGCAGGCCTCAGCCTCCCCGATTTCCATCAGTTGATTAACGACCCCATCCACCATAATACTACCTGGCCCACTATGCCTACCAAGTTACCCTCTGATATCCCTAAGTTCGAGGGCCTTAATGGCGAAGACCCCACCAATCACGTCCGGTCTTTCCACATGTGGTGTTCCTCCAACTCCATTACCGATGACTCCATCCGTCTTCGTTTGTTCCAACGCACGCTTACCGGCGAAGCTTCTAAATGGTATGTCGAACAGGCCACTTCCTCCCATACCACGTTCGAGACTCTTGCCCAAGCCTTCTTGTCGTACTTCCAGCTCCCTCTCCGATACGACACTGGTACGGAGCTTTTGACTTCATTTAAGCAATCCTCTTCCACATGCCTTTCTGCCCATGTTCAGGAATGGCGACGAAGACGGAGCTTATGTCGAGCCCCTCCCTTTGAAGATCACATGGATCGGTTCTTTCGCACCTCCCGTCTCCCACTCCAGAAGATGTCGCCTCTCATAAGTCTCAATCAAGAAGCGCCTCCATGAGCTACTGAAATATGACCTGATCTACGCTCAATCTGGTTATGTTTATACCGTTCTCCCTGACATCCCCAGGCCCGGTGGCGCGAACGCCCCGGGGGCATCTCATTCCGCCGACGGTATTGTTGGATCTCTTTCCCACCCCTCTGCTCACCCTCCTATGAGCCATGGCCTTCCTCAGGGAGGGGCCAGCACCTCTAGCACTCTGCCCCCTCCCGGCAACATGTATCCAGGATACGGCATGCCTCCTCCTTTTGCCCAACCTCCCGCTTACCTCAATGCTGCCCAACCCAACCCTTACTTTTATCCGCAGCCTGGTGCGCCAGCTCCTCCAGCATATGCGCTTCCGCCTCCCTTGCCTCCTCACCACCTGCAACAGCCCTTACAAACCCCTCCAGGGCAAGTATTTGCACAGCAGGGTGCGTTTAATCCCCCTTCTTCTCAAAGAAGGCGGAGAGGCAACCAGAACCCATCTGCCCCCGGTAACCGAGGACCCAATTCTGGTCTGGACCCTAACACTAGCAACCAGCCTCAGGGCATTCCGCCCAGGCCGGACAGGCCACTTCGCACAAACAAGCCCTGTTCGTGTTGCGGTGTTTACGGTCACTACACTCACGATTGTCCTCTCTTACCCCAGATGCGACAGATGTGGGAGTCTCAAGCCACATTGCGCGGACAACACACCTCCCCTCATACTCCTCCTAATGTGGCCACTACCCAGCCAGCTGTGTTCACTGAGCCTGCCCCTCACCAGGGATTCATGGCTACCACACCCCCCGACAGCCATGTAGCCACTCCCCCGTCCGTTTCTGGTTCCTCTGATTACCAGATCCTTATGATACGCTCCGATCCTTCCCCTTCCGTCGCTCCTGCTGACAACCAAATGATTGTTTTTGACGCCACCCAATCGGACCATCCCCCTCTTCCTCCTTCCGTTGCTTTCCAACTCCCTGTCAAAATCCGGAATGCCACGGTATCCCGGTGTATAATTGATGAGGGGGCATCCACCTGTGTGATGTTCGCGTCGGTTTGGAAGCAACTCGGATCCCCTGAGCTGGCCCCTTCAACGATCACCCTTCGAGCGTGGGACGGTCATGCCTCCCAGCCTATTGGCCTGTTTCATAACTGTCCCATCACTCTCGCCGGTAAGACCGTTTGCATTGATGTCGAAGTCATTGACGCCCCTCTAGACTACAACATTCTATTGGGGCGAAGCTACACCTATGCCATGTCTGCTGTCCCCTCCACGGTCTTCCGCAAGATGTATTTTCCACATAATGGGAAGATAGTCACCATTGACCAGCTATCTTATCACGAGCCGCCGTCTCCGACCCCCTCCGAGACGACCATCTCTTCCGTAGCCAACAAGCAAACCGTCGATTCCTTGACCAGTGTCTCCCCCGGCGTCTATAAAGATTCTACCCTGCTTGGTACTTTTCCTCGCCTTCCTCCCGTTACCGATCCCAGCTTGTCGGATGTTTGCATGATGCAATCGTCTCAGGCCACCCGTCAGCGGCCTGCCTCGGCTAGTCCGCAACCTCCTCCCCGCCCTCCGCGACCCGCTTCTAGCCATTCATCCCAGCCAGCCGGACCTTCTCCTTCTGGCCCTCCCCCCACAGCTGGTATCCCCGAACCTCTTCATCCTCCCGTCTTGGTTCCTCCTGGCCTTGCCCACCTCGGAGCCATACCTCCTGGTCATTACCCCGTTGAGCAGATCCCCTTCTTGGCTCCCCCTCCTGGAGTATATTCTGTCCCCGTCATGGCCACCCTCTCTCTCCCTAACTTGACCTTGGGCATTCCGGTCTGGTACCTTGACCCCCCAGCCGCCACCACCCCTGGTCTCCCCAAACCTTATATGGCTTTGACACCGGTTCAACCAATCCCCCTCGCTTCCTCCATAGCCTCGGTGCCCCCAGCACCTCCACCGGACCCTTCTCCTGTTGTGCCGGCTCCCGAGAGGCCAGGAAAAGCCCGAAAGGGGGCAACCCATAACAATCCAGCCCCCCCTACATCCCTTAACCCCCCACGCCCACCAAAGCCCGCCATTCGATGCGCTTTGTGTGATGTCGTCGGTCATGCCACTCACATGTGTCCTGAATTGCCCCACCTCAAGCTTCTGGTTAACGAGACGTTCCCCGACTCTGATCTCCCTGAAGTCCATGTCACTATCCCCACCTCCCTCCCAAAACTCAAACACTTGCGCACAAACCACCCTTGTGCCTTGTGCGATTTTCACGGCCATTACACCCACCTCTGTCCCCGCCTTGACGAGTACCGTTCCTCCCTGGACTTGTACCGCCAATTCAAGGCCGCTTCGATCGGACCAAAGGACATTCACATTCCGCCTCCCGCTGTTAAGCCAACGGAGCCCTCAGTCACCATTTTGTACCTGTCATCATCCTTGAGACCTAATTCACCAGCTACCCAACCTACCGATCCCCTCATCTCCTCAGCCGACCTTGGATCTGTTGATATCGCCCATATGAGCCCTTCTCATCATGATGAACCGCCCCCCACCACTACTCCCTCGGGTATCCCATCTGCCTCCCATCTTCCCATCTTCCAATCTGATGAAGACATCATGGAAGCCATGACCAACCCCGACTTTCCCTGGGATGATATGCACCATCGCGCATATTTTCTCCCACAGCAATCCCACGACCAATACGCTGTGGAAACCAAAGACTTCATCCCCCATGCAGTTGATTGGTTTAAAAACCCCATTCCTGCACCCGATGCCTTCGAAGAAGGAAACATGGCCAATATCTCGTCTACCATCAAAGTTAACATTTCGGCCACACCTGGAATCAAAGAATACATCACATTGGGTGCCCAATGTACCCCGGAAGAAATTGAAACTTACACCAAGCTTTTCAAAGAATTCCGTGATATCTTCGCCTGGTCCTATTCTGAAATGCCCGGACTCGATCCTGCCATTGTCGAGCATCATATCGACACCTGGCCGGACGCCAAACCAGTCCGTCAAAAGATGAGACCCATTCATCCTTCCCGACGTGACGCTATTAAAGCCGAAATCGACAAGCTCAAGCAGGCTGGTTTCATTTACCCCATCGAATACACCACTTGGGTTTCTAACCCCGTTCCTGTTCTTAAGAAACAAGGCACCATTCGTGTCTGCACGGACTTTTGCGACCTGAACAAAGCCTGTCCCAAAGACAACTTCTCCACACCGTTCATCGACCAAATCATCGACGAGTGTGCAGGGCATGAGATCCTATCCTTCATGGATGGTTTTTCCGGATACAACCAAATTGCTATCCGTCCTGCTGATCAACTAAAAACCGCGTTCATTAGTCCGTGGGGAACTTTCGCTTACCGGGTCATGCCTTTCGGCCTAAAAAACGCCGGCGCCACTTTTCAACGGGCCATGTCTTATTGCTTCCACGACTTAGCCCATATTATCCTTGCCTACTTAGACGACCTCACGACACGTTCTAAGCATCGGGCGCAACATATACACGATTTGCGCACCATTTTTCTCCGATGTCGCAAGTATAATATCCGACTTAACCCGTTGAAATGCGTTTTTTGCGTTCCTGCCGGCCGCCTCCTGGGCATCATCGTGTCTAAGGACGGTATCACTCTCAACCCTTTGAAAGTTCAAGCCATTCTTGAACTCCCCATCCCGTGTACCCTCCGCCAGCTCCAAAGCCTCCAAGGCAAAGCTAATTTCCTTCGTCGGTTCGTCCCTGACTACGCCACCACTGCACACGGGTTCCTTAGACTCCTACGCTCCCATATCCCCTTTGTTTGGGATACCCATGCTCACGAGTCTTTCGATGCCCTCAAACAGGCTCTCACATCTGCTCCCTTAATTCGCCCTCCCGACTTTAATCGGGACTTCATCCTATATATCTCCGCTTCCACCTATTCGGTCGCTGGAGTCCTTATCCAAGAGGATGATCATGGCGTCGAGCATGTGATCTACTATGTCAGTAAGAACCTTGTGGGACCCCCTGTCTCATATTCCTATGACGAGAAATTAGCGCTGGCTATCGTGTTCTCAGTCCAAAAACTTCGTCATTATATCCTTCTGCGCTCCACCAAGATTGTGACAAATTCCAACCCCATGGCCTTCCTACTGAGTCGTCGTATACTTACTGGGAAGTACGCCCGTTGGGTCGTTATCCTTCAGGAATTCGACCTTGAATTTGTCACCTCGAAAAGTAAGAAAGGCTTAGCCCTCGCTGAGCTTATTTCTGAATTACCTACCGGATCGCAAGACCCTCCCGTTAATGACGATTTTCCTGATGAACACCTGTTTACCATTACTTCCGATGACCCGTGGTATGGCGATATTCTTACTTATTTGCGAACCCAAAATTTCACTCTCCACCTTGACCGTGAGGCTCGTCGACGTATCCGACACCAAGCCCCCCGATACCTTCTTATTGGTGACGACCTCTATCGTCGCGGGGTTGATACGGTCCTTCGTCGTTGCCTCACACACGCTGAAGCTGAGCAGGTCCTTAATGCCTGCCATAGCGGCGCTTGCGGTGGCCACCTCTCCGGTCTTGCTACTGCCCAAAAAATAATGCGCGCTGGGTATTTTTGGCCTTCCCTCTTCAGTGATTGCATTGAGGCAGTCAAACACTGTCCCAACTGCCAACATTTCGCCCCAAAAGCGAGAGCTCCACCAGCTCCCCTCCATCCGGTCGTTTCCACTGGTCCCTTTTGTAAATGGGCCATCGACGTTATGGAGTGTCGCCCGCCATCCTCTAGTAGCCACAAGTATATCATCGTGGCGGTCGACTATTTCACCAAATGGGCCGAGGCCATGCCAACGTTCAACACCACGGCAGCTACCGCGGCTCTCTTTTTCTTTAACCATGTTATAGCTCGCTTCGGGGTTCCCAAGCAACTGGTCTCTGATCACGGCAGACATTTTGAAGATGAGATCTGGCGTGAGCTATCCTCACTGTTGGGTTTTGAGCACCAATATTCCTCCTCCTATTACCCCCAAGGTACTGGCCAAGTCGAAGCAGTCAACAAAATCCTCAAGACTATGCTTCAACGAATAGTGAATAAGCACAAAACCAACTGGCATCTCATGCTCTTTCCTGCCTTATGGGCCTATCGAACCTCTGTCAAAACCGCCACCGAGTTCACCCCTTTCCACCTCGTCTTTGGAGAGGAGGCGGTTTTACCGATCGAGTGTGAAATTCCTTCTCTACAACTAGCCGTTGAACTTCTCCCTGACACCCAACCACTAGAACAACGACTTATCATGCTCGAGCGTGCCTCCGAAGACCGCCGTATTGCCTTACAAACCATGGAAGCGGCCAAAAACCGCACCAAAGCTCAGTATGACCGAAAAGTCCAGCCTCGCACTTTTCACGAAGGCGACCTTGTTCTAGTCTATGACCAGGCCCATGATGTCCTGGGTCATGGGAAGTTTGACTCATTATGGCTAGGCCCTTACATCATTAGTAAGGATCTCGGAAAGGGGGCATACCTCTTAGAGGATTTCGAAGGCCATCCCCTTCCTAACCCTCGCAATGCACTCTATCTTAAGAAATATTACCCTTAGCATTTCCCATCGGAAATGCATGTTTTATTTTTCTTTTAGATAGTCAGCATCTGTTGTTTCATTTTTTCTACTGCACCAGGACCCATCTTCGTCCAACATGCAGTTACCTCACTCCCATTCAAAATCGAATTTCCTCACTTACGACACTTGTACTGGGGGCACCATATCGCCCCCTTACTTGTCCATGTTCGTGTTGATTTTCGTCATGAGTGCCCACCTTGTACTCATGTTTCTATGACCCCCCATTGGGACCTTTACTGTGTGGCAGCATTATCTCGTCCCCCTTGCTTAGAGCATCCGAGTAGAGTCCTCATTGCATTCATGGAGTCTATCCTGCATCCTGTTACACCCTACTATAGCCCTCCATTCTTTTTGCTTGGTTCCTCTCTTGTGTCGCATCTCATGACCTTCAGTCCCACTGTCCCCTGTCCCCTTCGATATTGTGTCAGTCGCTGCCATGTCATTTATGCCCTTTATGCTCTAACAAGGGAAGTTGTCCATTCGCCACTCCATCCTTCCCGTTTCCACCATCATCATTAGTGTCAGTCTGTCCGTCGCTCTATTGCTCTTCTCTCGTGCCTTAGTTGGGGATCTCTCATTGCCTCACCTACGGCGGACCTCCTTCTGTCGACCTCAGCACATTTATTCCAGAAGCAAGGTCTAGAGGGCGGTGTACCTTGGTTCCAGCTTCCACTTTTGTTCGGTGCCTCGGATCAGGCAGGGGGATTTCTCACTTCCCTTTGACTTGGTTGCTTCTCCAGCTCCTTTCAGCATGATCGAGATTCGTATACCGGACAGTCCAGTGACCCAGCAGCAGCTCTTGATGATTCCCGGGCGTGTGTGAGATGTCTCAGCCCTCATGAGGGGGTGGCCCTGCAGGTAGCCCCCCACATGCCCGGATGACCTCTTCATTGCAGCCTTTGATGCCGCTCCAGATTTTGATGATGTTGGCCTTAGCCACTTGCAGCACCTCTATGATTTGCATGTATCAATCAGATTTTGTGAGCCCTTCCCCATTTACAGGGGGCATTTGGGTTGTATTTATCTCATGTACTCAGATGATATTGTACTAGTCCTGGCTGTTATCCCAGGCACAGCATGTATGTGAGACTCTTCATTGTATTTTTATCTGGCTCTTGATTATGCCAGCCGTACTCTATGGTTCGGTCCCTTGTTCACTGGACACACTATTCTTTTGTACTTTGTCACGGCGGGCATAGGTATGCCTCCCCCGCCGCCTTCAGCACAGGTACCCTCTCATAACAGAGACTTGTTGCACCTTCGAGTCTCGTCTCCTCTGGGTCTAGTCCTTCAGCACACTATCTACCTCATATTTCTCTCTCTGACATACCCTGTTGTTGTCTAGTGATTGTTTTCTTACAACGTACTTCGGTCATACGATTTGCTCCTGACACTCGCACGCTGGGGGGCAATCTGTTACACCATTTTTTGGTCATCTAACTCTTCATCATTAGATGGACCCAAGTACACCATGTAAGACCAGTTTTACCCCAAGTAAAACTGCTTTCACTATGTTAATTAGGAAACCCCAAAATGAATAATTAATTAAACCATAATTTAATTATTATTCCCAGTCATGTTTAACCCAAAAACAAAGAAATTAATGAGATAAACCCATAGTTATCTTATTATTTTCTAGGAATAATTATTTAAATAATATTCCTTGTTAAAGATGACCAAATCAACCACCATTAATCAAATAAATCATTATTTATTTGATTATATCCTAACCACTTCCTTAAAAAGATAAATAAATCATTTATTTATTTATTCTTCACTAATCAAGGGATTTTGACCCAAGTCAAAGTCCCTTTCCCTCCAACAAATAATAATAAAATATTCCATAGAGGTGGATCTAGATTTTGTTAACATTATTTTAATCATGCACCAAGATCTAGAATGACCCAATATTTTGTTATAAATAGGAGGGTTTTCCCCTTCATTCTTCACCTTTTGTTGCATACTAGATCACTCTGGATCTATACACTCGGTCTCATTTTCTGCCATTGTTGCTCCCATTGAGCTCTACCTTCTACATTGTGTTTTCTACATCTACAAGAGAGAGAAAGCTTAGATCTGAAGTGCTGAGGACTACAAAGAACCCATCCCATTGAGGAGATCTGGATACACCTTCTTGTTTCCTCCCAGGTGCCCTGTCATATAAAAATTCATTCAAAAATCGTGTTCTTGTCTTGTCTGTTGGATGCATGGAGCAAACTCTTTACTTTACTGCTTAATATCTTTCCATTTATAGATCTGTTTGTTGCAGCACTTTAACTACTAATTGCAGATCTCAAGATGTTTTGCAGCCATTATTGTTGTTAGGGCTATTAGTTATGCGTAGCTAAAGTGGTTCTTTTTCGTACGCTTCGACAAAGAATTCATACTAACACCAGAATTTGAAACCTTCAATCCATCTGTCTTTCATATGGATTGAAGCTTGGGGGGCATGTACCTCGAATTGAGTCACCATGCTGGGGGCATGCTTACTTTTTCAAGCATATTTTATTTCCGTTTCAAGCTTGTGTAAAAATGAAACCGGTTTCAAGCATAGTTTATCTTTGTTTCAAGCTTGTGTAAAAATGAAACCAACTTCAAGTAGAGTTTCCTGATTTCAAGCTTGTGTAAAAATGAAACCTTTCCCATTTTACCTCTTGTGATTGCCATTTTATCAGCCTGTTTTTGCAAGATGAGCCTTGGTTTTCTCACTCCATCATCACTATCTTCTTGGCCGATCATATGCCTTCACTTGGTTGTCTTACCCATTCCTGAGGAACCACTGCGATGAGTGGTCTTGTTAGCCAGCCTCTTGACCTTTATTTTTTTTGAGCAGTTCCACTATCACCGGAACCAGTAGCTACCCTTTATACCACTCGTTCCTCCAGGAGGAGTCATCTTTCAGCTCTTTTCTGACTCTCTAAACATGAAAAGATTGCCGAGTCCCTTGTCGTTTTGATCTCGTTAAAGTGGTTAAGAAATGACATCTACCCAGTATACGTTTACCCCTTTTTCGGGCTGGGATAGATTACTTACGAAAAAGGAATACCCTAGCCTTTCGCGACTAGGAGGTTTTCTCAGATATAGTTTTCTACCTTTTCGGATCTGAGGAGCTATTTACGAAAAGGGACTTTTGGAGTTTACTTTTCTGCTGTCTTTTCAAACTCTCTAAACATGAAAAGACGTTGAGTTCTTCCTTTGTCGGACTCTTTAAACCCTAATGACATTGGATCCAGTCGTAATGATGGTATTCGAGTTTCTCCTTCCTAGGGCTCGTTAAATGTACTAGGTTGGATTCGTCCGAATGATGGACTTATATGACAAGCATATGGTATCCTCTTCAAGCTTGTGTAAAAATAAATATGTACTTGCCAGGAATGGTGGGGAAAAATGGAACCATCATCGTCTTCGTGTTGGCAGTATGTCGCTCTTGAACATGGCACTTGTATGCATTCGTGTCGGGTTGGGGATATCTCATCTCATTTTTTCCACTTGCCTCCGTGGGTTTGGGTGATCCCTTTTGACCTCTCATCTGCTCTTTGCCCCGTCATCATGACCTCTGATCTGTTGATGTCAAATACTGCCAAAATCACTATCGTGTCGCCATATGTTCAAGAGAAGTTGGCCTCTGCAAATTTCAACCTTCGTCCGATTCTCATCTGATCTTGATTCACAAAGACATTATGTTCCTCTGTCTCGCGTCGATGATGTGGGAAACACTATGGCCCACCTTCGATCAAAGTCACTTCCTGTCGACTTCAGCTCATTATCCAGGAATATGATCTAGAGACTCCCTTCCGGTACCTTGGAGCCTGCATGCCTCAATGGCAGGTTCTTCGCATTCGACGTGAGGTTTTCATCATTGGCCTCCGATCAAGTGATTCTACGAGTGTTCGACGCCAGCTCATTGATTCACATGCCGTAGATTGTACCTGTTGTACCTTGAGGGCCATTGTCATTATTGATGGTACCTCTCGTGTCTGTTAACAGCTTTCATCATTGGCTGGTAATCAGACGATGTTCTTGCATGTTCGACTTCAACTCACATATTCGCATGCTTGAACTTGTACTTTGTTCGGGTCGAGAAGGAGCACAAGACCCTGGATTCCTGTCTGTTATAATCCAGGCTGCGATTTTGTGGATTATCATGATTAGTTACATGACTCACTGATTGGATGGCTGCGACCATACCTGAGTCTATTTATCGATCCTCACTGGATGGCTGCGCCCATACATTGGATCTGGATTATTGTATACTCTCTTATGGATGGTTGCACCCATACTACATATATATCATGTATCTGAGATATCAGTTGTATTTCTCTATGCAGGTTTTCCAACGGTGGTGTTTTCAGTTGGACATGTTATCGTAAAGCATTTCACCCCTCTCTCTCTTTCGGGCCTCATGCTTTAGGGGGCATCTGTTACATAGAAATTTGTCACCGTCCCTGCAATTCCCCATCCTGCACATTGGAGGGCTCATTCTGTGACCTGTGAGCAGTGAAATGACTTGAAACCACTTTCATGACATCCCTCTGAACATGAGCTTTCATTGTCCTGAAGACAAATCCTTGTGAAAAACCCTAAAAACACCCCTTTTTGCATTGGCGTGGGAAGCCAGTTTAGTACCCGCGCTAATGGGGGAAATAATTCAAATAGGGCGCGCCAATTGGCGCTATGTCTCAGAGTCGCACTTGCGCCAGCATTTTAAGGAGTGTTTTTAAAACTAAATGGCAGAATTTTTGTTCTAACCAATCCATAAACTGGTATCTAATTTGAGTTAGGTGGTTTGGCTCCGGATCTCCATGTAGAGGAAGTGGTTTGCCACCTCTCATGGAAGCTTCCTTGAGGATAGGGCCAATCCCATGATTATAGGGATCCCAACTCCCCTTCCTCCATCTATAAAATCTTGCTCATCTCCTTTGCAAGCTAGTTCCCAAGAGCCATCAAAGCCTAATGCTGCAAGAGCCTTGATTCATTGCCTTAAGGCCAAATCCAAGTAAGGAGATTATTTCCAAGACATCTGAAGAGAGAGGCTTGTCCCTATTACCGACCAGCTTTATCGAGAAGTATTCCGTTGACGACCCGCCGAAGGAGGATTTCAGCGTTAGAGCCAGGTTGTATCATCCTTTGTTTCATTAATAGTAAGCGACTACGATTATAGTTCCACTCGTATTGTTCATGCTTATTTATGAGTTGTGTCCTCTTTGACTGACACATAATTGAAATTATATGGTTTTACGCTCGTATGTTCGTCGTGTTTCTTGTACGTGCAGGTGTTCGATCGCGTCAAGTGGTGGAATTGTGACCTGTCGGAGCAAGGGATCGAGAGCACTATCCTCTCCGCAACGACAACAACATTGGACCTGAGGTAGGCCTTCTATCGCACTTTGATTTTTTCAATTAGGAACTTACGTTGTAGCGTGTTTGATTGTTGCTAGACCCGATCTGGGCTAGTAGGGATCGCCTCTGTCCATAGAGGGGATTTACCTCTTCAATAGCGGCGACGACAGTGTTGAAAAAGGTACAGGCGACAAGTGTCGAGCGCTGTATGGAATCGCTGGCCGATGAGAAAATACTGCCAACCGCCCGAAAGAGGTGCAATAGAAACCGCCAGGTTTTTGAACAGTGAAAGCGGGCGGGGACCACCAGGACGGTTGGATTCCGCACCGTCGGATATGAACAGATCAACGATTGAAAACACGCCCGATATGAATGAAATGTGAACCATCGGATCTGGCGGGTAAATGGATGGTTAAGATGCGGCGACGGGAGGTGGACGAGTTGCACGGTGCAAGCTGTGGGGGCGGCGATCGCCATCCGTTCTGTGAAGATCAAAAGCTGCTGTTGCCTCCTGATATGAAACGCGCTAAGCGCTTTTAGCTTTGGTCCCTGGTTGTGGGGAAAGGTTACATGGAGAGAAAGGTTACGGAGCTATTGGAGAAGGGGCTGAGGCCTATTATATGGTTCGAAAGTGGGTTTTTAACCCTTTTTAATGCATTTTGAGGCCCAAGGAGGGTAATGGTAGGGGAAAGAGGGGGATTTTAGGCATAATCAAGGGAGTAGGGATGTTTTAGAGGAGATTTCTGAGATGGAAAGTGGAATTAGGGGGAAGAAAGGGGTGAAAATGAAGGAATTTGCAAGGGTATAAAGGGCAGAATAAAACCTTTAGGAGCCTGATTTTTGGTCAGCAAGGCATATTGATTCAGAACAGCAGAAGGAAACAGTCACAAGGTAGGGAACTTGGAAAGGCTGCAAGGATGATGTGTTTACAAAGGAAATGCATTCCTTACAGGCTTATGAAACAAATTAGCCCCTTGCTTGCTTGTCAAGAAATTTATAAGGGGCTAACAGGACCCAAGAGAGTCGGGCCTACCGGGATGAATCTGGGCCGTCGGATCTTGACACGTGGATGGCCCAGATGTAATAAGAGCTTTCTCGATCGGCGGGGGAAAAATAAAATGGGTGCCGATGCGATTGACTATGGACCGTCGATCTGCAGATCTGATTGATGGTGGAGGATGAATCAGGAGATCGGAAATTGGAGGTTTGCGAATAAAATTTTTAACACGCCCAAGGAAACCTCTAATGCGATTATATGTGGACTGTCGATCTGCAGATCAGATCAACGGCGGGAAATGAATTGGGAGGTGGTCATGGCGGGGGAAAGGCTTTGCGATGGAGTGATAAGGGCCGTTAGATCTAGGAAGGCGGGGAAAAGATCAAAAAATAATATCACATCGGGAGGATGCTAATCGGGAATGGGTGAATAAAATATAAACGCGCCCGATGGAAAATCTCCGACGTGAAATTGCGTGATCTGTTTGATCATTTCAGATCAACGGTGGAGTTTGTTTCAAATAATGAACCGGCGGAAACACTTTATAAGATATGAAAACCAAAAATTTAATGAAAAACAAAGGTTTTTGGATTCGGGGTGGGTTATATATATATAAGGGCCAGTCAACATTGGAAGAACGGTGCTGGTCTTTCAATCTACCCATTTTTAAATCTCCGATGCGAGATTCTGTTTACCGTTGATCGGTTCATAAGATCAACGATTCTTCTCATATAATAACATGAACCGGTGGGTTTAGACCAAAACTTAGGATAATGGGTTTTTATGAAATAATAAAGGGAAAAAGTGATCAGGAATGGTTTATATGAAGTGTCAAGCATCCGATTGCGGGCCTTGTGGTTATATAAAGTGGTAATAAGATCAGGGGTTTATATACAAAGGCCAATCAGATCGAAGGTTTTAACATGATAAAAAGACTTGCGCGCATCAAATGTTTCCGATGCGATAAGCGCCCGAATGGGTTAGTGCCCGGTTCTAGGGCGTGGGCATATGTGGGGAAGTGGTTTAGGATTTAGCCCAAAGAGGCTTAAACCCATAGTTAGAAAACTTATTTTTTATGAAATTTTCAATATTTTTCAATGGATTTGGGGGTTTCGGTAAGGCTCAAAAATGAGTTTTAAACCTTATAAGGAGGATTTTATGAAGGAAGGAAGGGAATATATGAAAAATAGAGGAAGTGTATGGGGGAAAAGAGGGGTAAAAATGGAGGTTAATTTGAAGTGAGAAGAGGGTTAAAATGAGGGAAAAATGGGGATTTTGCAACAGTTCTTCTACATGAAAATAGTAGAATTTCTGAGTTTAAAAAGGGAAACAACAGTGAAGATTAACCAAAATATTAGTTATCTTCATTAAAAATTCAAGGATGATAGGTTCTCAAAGGGGAATTATCTCTTGGAGTTTTTGAAGAACAAGATTAGCCACCTCTTGGTATAACATAATTTTATAGGTGGCTAACAACAAGTATGTGGGATACTTAAGAAAATAACAATTTAACAATAGAAAGATACTTCACTGAAATAGACCAACACATGAATCCTGTAATGCAATGCATTTATTACTCAGTCCAGTCTGCTGACTTGAAAATGGTACAATAAACCCTCAGGTTTCAGATCAATACAACTATAGAAATGTTCAGAAATCCACACTTAATACTTCGAATGACTGAAGTATTTATACAAAAACTAATACTAAATATCCTAAAACTGATTTAGGATTTAATTAAGGGGATAAAATATCTGGATGCTAAAAGGTAGTGACACCTTTCAACTAACTGAAAGTTGTCCCTGTTTTATTTGATTGATGTTATTTGTTTGTTTTTCTCATGTTGGTTTGTCTTTCACGCTATCTTCTTCTTCTAACTTGTCTTTTAACTCTACTTTTGATCTTTAAACTCTGTTTTTCATCTATAGGCACTTTGAATTGACTGCTCTTTAACTCTACGAATTCTTTCACCTTGTTTTCTTAATTTTACTGTGTAAATTATTTCTTTCTGCTCTGCTGCTTGGGATCTTCCGTTGAGGAAAACAATATGAACTTATTCTCGAGAATCTAGAAGAAACATGTTTTTTACTAGTATTAAAACTATTTCCTCAAGCTTTTGTTTCTGCTAATAACCTGCAAAATAGAACAATTTGTTAATGAAAACACAGTTTTGTAGGGATGAAAATGGGCTTCAGGGAACTGGGAAATCTATGGATTGCATCCAAACTTTGGAGGTTTTGATTCTAGGTTGGTTATGTTTTTTTAGTCTTTTCTGTCGCAAATTCGCAGAGACAGGTTATGAATGAGATAATGGGGATTTATTTGGAAGACTCTGCAGATTTGTTTACATTGTGAAGCAGTCCTGGTGCTTTATTGCAATGTTGCAGGGTTTAAATGGTGTGTTAATTTCAAACAACAGTGGCTTATCATGGAATAGAGTGAGCATGTTTATCGCACGCAGGGTAGAAAACGGTTTTAGCACAGTGCAGGGTGGTTTATCACACAACGTAGAAGGCAGAATGGTGGTTTTCAGGATGGTCTATCACATTCACAAATAATGGTTTAGCGATTTTGTGGATAGGAGTGCGATGAGATGAGGGAGTGCTGCGTGACAGGGAGGTGGGGATGCGTAACCACCTATTTCGCACTCCTGCGTGGTGTTAATCATCGAATAGTTGGGGAATGCGATATGGAGCTATAATCGTTGGATTAGTTGGTGATGATTGGACGACTACTAAATTGTCGGGATTTCAAATAAGTGGGACCCAGGCTCTATATGCGAAGGGGTATGATATATACGAATGTTTGGGATTTATAATATGAAATGGGTTAATATATGTGTGGGTTAGGGATTAATATATGAAGGGGAAAGGGGGGTTAATATATTAAGTTGGGAGATTAATATAATAGCGGAAGTTTAATGAAATATAATATTGGGAAATATACTATATTAACGTGAAGGGATATATAATAAGAGGTTTAATAAAATATGAAAGCGGGAAGAGTTAACATGTAGTGGGGAATTTAAAATGATATCGGGGAGGGATTTATGAAGTGGGACCTGACATAGAATAAGCGCTACAAACCTTGGGTAAGTGGGTTTTGGGTGTTTTATTGGAAAAAGGGGAATTAGTAAAGGAGAAGGGAATTTAGTGAAGGGAATGAGTTTTGAACTAGGAAGAGGGGTTTTTAGGGAGGGTAATGGTTAGAATAAGGGGAGAGGGATATTAGAAAAGGGAAAGGGGTTTTTATGAGGGGAAAGGGATATTTATCAAAATAGAAAGGGATTTTTACAAGGGAAATGTGTTAGAATAAAGGAAAATGAATAGGGAGGGGGTTTTCTGGAATTTAGGAAGGGAAAATTAATAAGATATTGAAACGAACCAATTGATGCTTTCCAATTCTTATGAAAGTAATCTACCTACCCTTTCTTTATCCTAGCATTTTTATTTCTTTTCTTGGGCGCATTTCAGCTTTCTGACCCTTTTATTTCTTTAAATAAGCAAACTATATACTTCTAACCTTATAACTTCCAAAGGCTTAGATTAAACCGATGAGCTCATTTTATTCTCTACCTAACTACTGATCTGCCAAGATTAAATAGTTTGGCTAGATCTTTATTCTCTAACTATCAGCATGAAATTTAAAACACGAATGAGTCAAGATTAAGCTATTTGACCATCATGGATTGTGGCATTTTGGACAGGCTACACACATTTTATTTGCATAAAATAAACTAATAGTAGTGGCATTTGAATGTGCAACACTTTCATGATCTTATTTTATTTCTTTTTGTGGGGTTCATATTTAATATTCTTTTTTGTTCTTGTTTCTTTTGGTCCTTTGATTTATTTTTTAGGGCATACCCTCTTTACATCTTTTTAAATATGGGAAATTTTTTTTAGAAAGAAAAGGTATGTACAATATTACAAGATTTTAACATAGCAATTCAAAATTATGAATCCTATTAATATAGGACCCTAACAGTGGCTTCACTTGGGGATGGCTTCTCCTTGTGAGATGTCAAGAACATCGTCGACTAGTAGCTTGATCCATTGGGACGATCCCAAGCCTAATCATGCTTTTGTTATATAATCTCTGTGACTGAAAATCTTGAACTGAAATAACACCCTTTTCTGCAAACTGAAATCTGATGTGAAACTAAAATGTGCTGCAATCCTTCAAACCAAACTACTAGATCATCAAGAATTTTTAGGGTATTCTCCTTGGCTTTAAATCTTAATGAATTCTGTCAACACTTGCTGAAAACTGAAGACTGAAATAAACTTGTTGCTGAAAACAAAATCCAATCAAACTAAAATTATACCTACTTACTCTAATCAACTGTCCAACTGCTGGTTAGGTAAAATGAAAAATCCAATGCAACCATTCAAGCATTATATACATTGATGTATTTTGCTGCATGTGCTTGTTAGTGATCAAAACTGAAGTTCTGCAACTTAATAGAAACTTGTCAAAAAATGTGAAGATAAGGAAATACTCAATTTACTTTGTTGACTCTAGAAACTGTAAAAAAGGATCTTCCAAGGTATATGTACAAATGTTAAACTGATCCAAGAAACTGTACATCTATTCTATGCTAGTCATCAATTTTTTCACTATCTTTAGATGACTATACATTGGTTCTAGATTTCTGAAAACAACATTCCTTGAATATTGTGAGTTTCAGAAATCTCACGACCTTCATTATCGTTATAATTTTTTTTTCACTATTCCTCAGTTTTCCATCTCAAGGTCACCCTATTGCTCCTAAAAGACTCCTTATGGGCTTATGCTTCTCATCTTCATCCTTCTTTCCTGCCTATGACCTCACTACCCTATTTTCCCTTGTCAAATAGACTCCATCCTCCCTCTAGGGTTTCCTAGTGATGAATCATTCCAATGTCCCTTTGGGCATAATAAGCTATAAAAATACTCTGTTTTCACCTGAAGATCTCCAAGTCAAATTTCAGTCAAGATCAGGTCAAAGAACACCCCCACTAGGTCATTAGGGTTTTTGCATTGTTTAAGGCCATACTTGGATGTTTCAGGCGCCACTTTTCCTTTGCTAGAATCTAGCTCAGATGTAATAGAATTTCAAGACATGGTTATTCAAAATGGGCCTAAACTATTTCCAAATAATATTATCTTTTCAGTTCAGAGCCTGCACATGAGGAAAAAGGACAAAGTTTGGCACTTCTGCAGGAGTGTTGAAGGTTATATTAGTAGAAGGTACTGATGAGGTAGACTTTGTACTCCTAAATGAAAAAAAATTATAGCAAGTAAAGGGAAACACTTAGTCTTGTAGATGATTAGGGTTTTGAACTTGATGGTCTAGTTGAGTGCCAAAACAGTGACCCCTTGCAGAAAATGACATGCAGGAAGCACTAAACCCTATTTTCCTCTTCCACTAGGATAGGGTTTGCTATGGAAAAGAGGAATAGGAGAAGAAGATCCATATATTAGGTCATATAAGCAAGCATAAATCCATACCAACTCATAAACATTGTGCCTCCATCATTTTCCAGGAATTCATTCCAAGAGCCAAGCCATTTGTCACTCATAGGGCCAGTTTTTCTTCAAACTATGTTTATGACCAAATAGAGATTAATTTAACAAATGTGAGAGAGGTTTTTGTCCATCATAGGTCAAAGAAGAAAAACCTCCTTCATATTTTACACAGGTGTCATTTTTTTAGAGAAATGTCAAAAATACAGGTGTCACCGGAGAATTGCTACACTTCTACAGTGACCTTGGGAAAATCAGGTTTTCTTATAGCTGGAATGTCCAAATGAATTTCTTGATGATTCAAATGGAAACTAGACTGGAAGATATTTCCAATGAGATATCATTAGCTCAATTTGGAGTTGATGAAGGCCTCCAAAAGTTTCCTGCACCAGAACTCTTCATTTCTGCACCATCATTCAACACTTTTTGAACAGTCTTGGGAGAATCAATTTTTGACAGGTCAAATAAATTCCAATCAGCAAAAAAAAAATTATATTTGGAAATTAGACAGGATAATATTTCCAACGATCTATCATGGGCCCAATTTGAACACCGGGAAGGCCTTCAAATTCTCTCTACAAAACGGCGTTGCGTCCTTAGAAACTAGCACTGTGCGCTCAGAAACTGGCACTGCGCCCTCAACCCTTGGCGTTGTGCCCTTGGATAGGAAAGGTTTCTAAGTCCTCCAGCCACTAAAATCACTTCAAATTTCTTCTAAGTCTTTGCCAAAGGTCCTCCAAACACTGATGTGGGTAAGTACATCACATGAACCCTATTTTGATGCGATATGATCACTTCTAAGTCAATATAAATGAAACCCTAGGAGAAACCCTAAGCTTTGGCTAGAGATCAATGTTTCATGCTTACTTCATCCTCCTTGAAGAAAAATCATTCATAACAGTGGAAGTTACATTGCTTGAAGACTGCCATTCATCCTGCTTGTCACAATATCCATTACCTTCATTCTCCCTCATTCCATTCATTTGCCAAAACTACCATTTCATACCCTTCCTTCATCTCATTTCAAACTAGCCCTAGGGTTTCCAAAATAAGGTTTAAAATGTTTTAGGGTGAAGATAGTGGTATGGAGGCACAAATTCCAAAGAGGCATGATCATAAGGGTGAACAAAATATTGCAGAAGAAGATGTACATGAGGCAGCCATTCATGATGAGGATGACCTCCATGAGACAGAGAATTGATTTTGACCTTGTTAGTTTAGATGTTGAGAATGATGATGAGGCCTTAAAAATGATTATCAAGCAGAAATATTCCCAAATCAGTGAGCTTCAGACCAACTTAGAGAGATATAAGTTTATCATTGCATACTATGAGCAGGAAAATGAATAACTCAAGACCAAGCATGCCATTATGGAGATTCAACTTCTCAAGGAAAAAAAGAGAATAAAACAAGGCAAAGGCATTGGTTGATGAGGCCTATGAAAGGTATGGTGAAACCAATGAGTTAGAAGAAAAATTTCCAAGAAAAAGAGCTCTAGAATTAGAGAGGAAAAAGGAGGTTGAGCTTGCTAATAAGCTTACATTGAACGAACAATTTTCCTCAAGACTTGAAACCCTAGCCAAGAAAAAGGAGAAGTACAAGCTTAACATCCTTGCTGATTTATCTCTCTAGGCTTCCCAAACATTATCAGCAATTTAAAATCCAATTTTGACACATTTTTGCACTTTTTGAAATTTTGACTGTTTTGCTTGCAAAAAGAAGGGCCAAGCGCGCATCGCCACTGGCGTTGCGCTCTTTTTTGGGGCACAAAATGGAGGAAAAATTTACATTTTCATGATATTTAGGTGAAGGAAATCACCCACAAAAACGTTCATCTCATTTGGAGCAAAACTAGTCCTCCAAAAGTGCCAAAAACAAGAACAAAGTCACCTTTTTGCCCTATTTTTAGCACTAGAGTTGCGCCCTGAGCAGTCTTGGGAGAATGGGTTTTTGAATAGGAAAATGAGAACCAAATTGGAAAATAAAAGCATATTTTGAAACTAAACAGGACAGGCTTTCCAATGAGCTATCATGGAGCTCATTTGGACACCAGGAAGGCATCCAAATCTTAGTTGCAAAACAGGTGATTTTTCCATATTTGGCACTGAGCCCTTGCCAGAAAGTCAACAAAAGACACTTGGAGATATTTTGAAAGTTCTTGAGAGGCCTTAAAGTCAATTTTTTGAAAAAATTAGCTCATATAGTTATTTTAGAAGTTATTTTAGTATTTATGAGTTTAGGATATTTGTGCCTTGGGCCTTGCATGGTCTCATAGGACAAAATGACATAAATATGTAATAAATGACTTCTAGAAAGCTTATCTAGGATTTCCACCTCCTCATTTGCAAGTTAAATACTGCATGGAGGCTTCATGTTTATTGTTGGTTTGATGTTGGTTGATTGCTGAGCTTAATATGATATAGACTTTGAGTTTATTGAATAAATTGGCTTTGGAGTGTTGTGATTGCTTTGGATTGAGAATCAATGGAGCAAGAATATTCATGGGATTCATCAACCTAGTTAATGGTGATGCTGTTTTAATTTAGTTTTTGTTTCCTTCAGTTTTCATGTTGTTTCATCCTTTCTCTGATAGAAGAACATAAATTTTAGAGTAGGATATGCTATCTTGGCACCTATTTTTGTCTACATCCTTTATCTTTATGTTTTCCTCTGCTAAGTAATAATTAGAGAATTCTTAACTGCTCTCTAAGATTACTTGTTTGTTGTCTTGAGGTCTGTTTAGTGAAGTCTAGTTGAAGAATCCTTAATTGATTTTCAGTTTTATCAAGCTATTGTCTTGAAGGATCTTCTTGTTCTAGTATGTTAAAGGATTCTTGAATGCCCTTTAAACCTACTAAATTCACAATTTGATGTTCATTTCACACTCACTTAACCTATTTAGATTCATTTGGATTTGTTAACTTGCCCTATGAAACACCCTTGATTCATTGTTGTCTTTTTCAGCCTTTCATAGACCCCATAGCCCAATGGCTTGAACCTCTCTGACTCGATCTGTTCTTCTGGACAACCTACCCAACCAAACAAAACAAACAAGCAAACCCTATCCTTATAACTAGCCTAAAATCAACATCCTAAAAACAAACAAGTTACATATTTTATCAAACATAGAGAGAGCCCTCTCTGAGTCTAGGAAGGCTAGGTCCTAGGACTCCAAATATTGGTTTGATGTTACCCTTGTCTATTTGGTCATTTCCAATCTGCCAAATTACAGGGACCTAACATTCTAGATGGGCTCCATGCCTTGAACCTAAATTGTCATTTTTGTTTTTATTTCCCTGCAAATTTAATCTGTGATTGCCTTGAGGTAATTACAGATTTTCAGATAAGCTTTGTGATGATATTTCTACTGATACAAATGTTTGTCTGATGAAACCTTTATCACCTTGATCTTGAAGTTCATAGTGAGTAAATGGGGAAATATTTTGATTGCATTCATCATCCAACACATAAGCTATTGGATCATGAAAAACTTGGAAGGATTGCTACAACCTATTGCATATAGGCTTGAATGGAACTTCATAGATTTCTGCAGGCTGCTCATCCTTTTCTTTAAGGATATTATACCAAATCTCCTTTAAAAACTGAAATGATTCAAAACATAATGGTATAGAAGTTTCCTATGTCATTTGATTAGGTATTTCAATTGAATTTGATAACTGTAATTGTAAAACTGAAGAATCATGATCAAGAGTTTTATTATCTTCTTTGTTGTCAATAATAATACCTAAAGACTACTGATTTTTGATTTCTTTAAAGTTGGCTCTGATGAACTGAAATGAAGCAAAACAAAGAGGCAAAGATCCTTCACTTATTTCCAAATTTTCTGTACTTTATTCTTCATTCTCATAGCTGATCTGTATTGGCTGGTTACTATTTTCAAGCTGCTGAAATCGAATTTCCTCATTCAAAAAACTAGCTAATGTTTGCTCCGTAAAGTTAGCTTGAATTTGGAGATTATAATTATCATCATATTGATCATACTTAGGAAAATTATTAAAAGAAGGAATGTCATCAAACATACATATAAGATCAGCAGGTTTCTCTTCCACATATTGATCTATAAATCCATTTTATGATCTATGGTAGTTGTGATTAAGAGGGAAGTGTTTATGACCAATAATCTCTTCTTTTCTTGCAATAAATGGGTCATGGTGATCTTTAACAAAAAATCTATCTTTGATGGTGATATTCTGTATCATTTCCTCTATTTTTCTTACCAAAATGTCGAGTTTTACTTCCACAATATTGCTCTTCTCTTCTTCTGCTTTCAAATTTTCCCTTTTAATCAGTAGATTAACTTCTACATCTACTGCAATGTCCTGCATCTGTTCAAGTGTTGAGGGGTTTCTTTCTCTTAGCTGAAATTCTATTTCTGGATCAAATGATTTTGGATAATGCAAGAGAGCTGAATCAGGAGGAAGTCTTATATTTTATAGAATTGAATAATAAACTTGATTAAATCTGGAAGAAAATTGTTTTATTGTCTCATTTGGATATCTTTTCAATTGATTATATTATTCTATGATCACAAAAAGATTGAATTTGATTATCCATCTATCAAGGAAAAATTTAAAAAACTGTTGGAAATTTGAGATTCTTGCAATAGGAAAATTCTTGAACCAACTTTTTACTTTACTCTGCAAAGAAAGAGCAAAAATCCTGATTCTAACATCATATTCATCAATCTCAAATAGGTTCAGATAATTCTCAAAACCTTGAATATGTTTTTATGCAGTGATGTTAGCATTCTCTCCATCAAACTTAGGGAGATATTTGTAATATTTATCAGGGAAATCATGGAGTATACGAGGGAAGATGAGTGGCTTATATCTATCTGGAAATTTATAAGGTACATGAATATCTACAAAGATATTAATATTAGTCTTGATTGCTTGAGGCTTATCAATCGGAAGGTGATCATCATAAGAATCAGAAGAAAGCTGCTCAAATGGATAAGGAGGTTTTATATTTACAATTTTCAAAGGAAAATAATCAAATACTAATCTAAGATCTTCTCCAAAATACAATATACAATGAAACATTTTCTTGATGAGAAAGAACATGATGTCTTGGATTGTAATCCAAGTTAAAAGCCTGATCTTTCCATACTTTTCTTTCAGGTTCATTCCTCCAGTGGACTCTTGATTTTGAAATTGATTTGGATTCGCTAGGTGGATGATTTTAACCTTTGTGTGTCTGATCACTGTTCACCATCATAGATCAGATCTGATTATTGTATAATTTTCTGAAGAAAATGTTTCCCCAGTATGGTCGCCAATATGTTATCAATCAATAATTTCTCAAGGTTAAAGAAATAACTCATCGAGGTAACCACAAACCTACTTTTGAGATCAGGATCTAGCCTTCCTAATGCTCAGAGAGGGATCTCTCTTTATAATTTAACTTTTTTGTTTTAGTTTGATTGTAGGCTATTTATATAAGATTGATTTGGTTTTGAGATTACTAATTTAGATGGATAGATGACTATCTATTTACCATTGGGCTATGGATTCAATGTATCAAGCAACATGGCATAATAAATTTTCTAAAGGAAGTGTTCACAGGGAAATGTAGCTGAGTAAATTTAGATCTTTAGGCTTGAAGGTGAAATGGTTTCAATCGGGATCAAGGAGAAATTAAGGATTCATCAAACCGGATAATGAAGGAAGTGAAAGAGGTCAATCGAAACTAAGGAGAAATGAAGAATTCCCTAATCTGGATATCAGAAGAAAACATAAAAATGAATAACAGTTCAAAATAGAGTGTACTTAAAAAATTTACGCACTAATATTCCTGTTATGACATTTAAATTGGAAAACATGCAAGTATGTGAGATACTTAAGAAAATAAAAATTTAGCAATAGAAAGATACTTCACTGAAATGGCCCAACACATGAATCCTATAATGAAATGTCGTTATTACTCAGTCTAGTCTTCTGACTTGAAAATGGTACTGTTAGTGTCAGTATTTGCATACTTCCAACAGGGATCAAAGCACATTTGCATATGCATCTTAGGTGTCCCATTGTGAGGAAATTTTCAATCATTCCATTAGGTCATGATATAAAATTATTCCACTGGTGGTCGTCCTTGTCAATTCTGTGTTTCAAAGGTGTTAACCATATGATTTTTAGTGTAAATCATGTTTTAAGTATGTCCATCAGAAACAGCCCTGAAAGAGCTTTCCAACGGTATATTATACTCTCAAAACTAACTCCTGGATTGAAAAATATGACTAAGTGAACAAAAATCCCCTATAGTCTAACCCTACCCCTTTTCTCACTTGTCCCTTAGAATTTATTTCATAAAATTTTAAAGTTTAACATTATAATCTCCTTCTTTTGATCACATAATCACATCGCAATAAACCTCCGATGCGATTAAACCACATTAGATTGAGTTACTCCCGATTGACTCCCTCCGATCCGATTGCATCATCGCAATCGCATAGTCCCGATTGAATCTTCTTCGATCACAAATATCCGATGCGATTGACCCTGCCCGATCACATCTGAACCGTTGATCTTCTCAACAATCTGACGGCCCATATTCAATCACAAGTCGCCAATCGCATCGCAACTTTGCGCACTCCCAAACTTGGTCCCCGCTCCTTTGATAACTTCCGATGCGATTGACTCCCGCCGATCACATCTCCGCCGTCAATCCGCCTATCTGATCGGATGGATTACAAGCCATCGCATCATCACAATCGAAATTTCCTGCAGTTCAACTCCCGCTCCACTCCTTCGCCGATTTGCGATTGCGATTGGCTGGGTCCCACCTAAAACCTTCCGCCTTTTCAATGAAAAAAGGGTTTTTCCTTTGTAAAGCATGGAAATCATTCTTATTTTTTTTATAAAGGCCTTCCCCCAATCGCATCGCAATGTCTGCTCCTGACCTACTGATGCGATTGATCGCATATCACTAATCGCAATTGGTGAAATCCCATTATGTAATACATCCCCGCCCCTCTCCCGCTGCGATTTGCGATTGCGATTTCCTTTGGGTCCCACCTTAAAATCTTCCGCCCATCCCAAATAAAAACAAGTTTTCCCTTTGTAAAAAGCGATGAATTATTTTAAAGATTTATTAAGTCATTTTATCGCATCGCATGTTCTCACCGCGCCATGTTTAAACCCTTGCTTCCCTTCCCCCCGTCAATTTGCGATTGCGATTGTTCCCCGATCCCACCATAAAGCCCATTACCCATCGCATCGCAAGTTTCCAATCGCGCTATCCCAATACACCTTCCCGTCCTTCCGATTTCGATTTGGGATCGCATATGGGCCCACCATCCTTTCCTTTGGCCTTTTTTCACCCAAAAAGGAGATTTTTCTTCATTAAAGGCAAATTTTCAATTTTATTTGTTTCAAAGGGCGTTTCTCGGCATAAAGAGATTTTCAAACGAAGAAAATAAACAGTCAAAGCTGAGAGATAATTATGAAGCACACAGACCATTACAGTTTATCTTCTCCTCTGTTTAAGAAAATGTAACAAAAAACGTTCCAGATGTTCAAAAATGTATTGTTGCTCCTTTTTTTCAGGGGCAGATTGTTGGACTCTTTCCTATGTTCAGATTTCGGTTCCTGAGCTGGTGAAACAACTCCTTCTTCTGTGGATCTACTTCCCTCAAATTCTGTATATTTAATGTAATTTCTTGGTCATTTGTAAGGGGGTTATTAGGTGTGGAATTAGTTTGGGAAATCACTGAGGACACTTTGTGCTCCATTTGTAACAGTTTGACAGGGAATTAATAAAGATACGCAGCTCTGATTTGTGGGATCCCTGTGGTATGGATTTTAGCATTGTTATTTTTTTTGTGTTCATCTGTTAATTTTTATGTTTACCATTCATTCATTCAAATTTCTGGTTGAATGTTTCAAGATAGATAGGTAGAATCCATTGTGTAATGCTCTGCCTTGGGAAATCATTCAATATTCTATGTTTTTTGCTATTTGAAAAGGATCCATCTCCTATGCCCTTTTCAGCTTCTCACCAGTCTTAACCATTCCATAATTATTTAAATTTAATTGTTAAAATTCCTGCCTACCTTGCCCCATATAATACCCTGTATCTTTGATTTAATTCCCCAGATTCAAACTGCCCCATTTGTTCCATACATCCCTTAATTTTATAAAAACATTTCCCATTATTATACCTAGCCTAATATCAGTTTATAATTGTACTTTTTTGAATATTTTTCTCGGAGAGAGCCCTCTCCTGACCTTGTAGGGCTAGCTACAAGGCTGAGCGTGGTTTAAGGTTACCCTGATTTGCCTTCCTTCAGCCTAAGGTTCAAATTAGGTGCTAACATTTCTGGCGACCATACTGGGGAACAAAGATCATGTCTTCCCTGGTAAAGAACGACAAAGTTTAGATATGATTGTTGATGGTGAACAATAGTTGGATAAATACAAAGGCTGAATCATTCACCTGGCGACTCCATTGACTGAAAGATCCAGAAATAAACACTTCATGGTGACTCCACTGCAGGAAGATCAATAGCTTTAAGATTCTTTTTTTAAGATGGCAAGTGTTGCAAGAAGGTATGCTCCCATGAGCCGAGATCACATTCCAGGTTTCCCAAATAAAATACCTAAGGTAGATAGGCAAAGGAATTTTCCTATGTTAAAAAATGTGAAAGGTAATGATGCTGCTCTTCATCTGGTGAAATTTCACATCCATGTGCATAAATTAAAGATTGATTTTCCTGAAGATTTCTTGATGAAGATGTTCATGGCTACTCTAGAAGATGAAGCTCGATCTTGGTATGAAAGTTTGCCACCTGCTTTTATTTATTGTTTAAAATATTTTCATACAATATTCTTTGAAAGGTACAAAGAATCTTGTCCATATTTAATATTAGTACAGAATTGTTGTAAACATGTTAATAGTTTCATTGAAAATCTTGAGAATTTTTATGGAGATGATGAATTCATGGATGAAGAAATCATGGAAGCACTATATGAAAATCCATTTCAGCAGCATACATAAATCTTAGAGGATACTTATCAAGATCAGCAAGTTGAAGATCTTTGTACAATTGAAAATGATGGAGGACAAGCTTTTATTTCAGATCTGATTGAAATAGAAGATGAGATGCAGGAAAATGATGTTCCAGTCTCAGATTGTGATGAAGCCAAATTGACTAATCCAAATCTAGGTCCAAAATGTGATGATGAAGAGTATGTTGTTCCAGATCCCATAAAGAAGAGTTATATGGTTGAGGTCACCTCAAATAAACAAAATAGAGTCATAGACCTAAGTGTTCTCATCCCATCATAACAAAGTCTTCACCAGGAGGTAATCCATTCCCTCTATGAAAAACAAGATGAGATCTTTATTCAAGTAAGTGAAAAAGTTTCTTGGGATGAATCTTTGGTAGATGATATAAATGTCAGTTTTGGGTTTCAAGAACCATCTGAAGTTTTTTCTCTTATGATTGATGAATGTGATAAGAAACATGACAACCTGGTTGTCATATCATATGAAGATGATCAACAATATATTCAAAATACAGAAGACCAGAGCATTCAGAACTGTCATTCTGATTCTTCTTCCTATGTCTCATATTTTGAAATGTTTTTTCAAGAGGAAATCTACTCACCTACTTGTTCATAATTTTTTGAAGACCAGGAACACACTCCTACTGAGATGCATTATGAAGAGGGATCAGAATCAAGAGAAAAAGACACCTTGTTTCTTCTATGTCAGCAAGAGGTAAATCTTCATGTTTTTCAGGATCCAGTGGAAAATCTATTGCAGTCAGTAGTGAAGGTAATTATTGCAGTATTCAGTGATGAAGGAGATCATGGTCAACTATGTTTTTGGATGCCCAGTTGCAAGTATCTATTGTTGTCCAGAGGATCTCATCAGGAGAATCAATCAAGGAGGCATCTGCTTGATTGGTTACATTGGAATTTTGATATAGCCTGATGGTACATTGGTTTTCAAGAAACACAGGTGGTTATCATCAGGATTTGAAACCCTCAAGTCTTGGTCATGTACTGCCATCAAGCTTCAAATGTTAAGTTTTGTATTGGTTAGCTTTGAGTCACTTTTGAGTTTGTTTGCTGAGTTTCTTTCAATATTTAGTTTGGTTTTCAGCCATTGAATCCATGCCCAATGGATAAGGCTACTAGGTCTACGGTGTTCTTGGCACCTCCAAGGAGCTACCATCCCCATTGGAGCCAATGTTAGTGTCAGTATTTGCATACTTCCACCAGGGATCAAAACACATTTGCATGTGCATCTTAGGTGTCCCATTCTGAGGAAATTTTCAATCATTCCATTAGGTCATGATATAAAATTATTCCACTGGTGGTCATCCTTGTCAGGTCTATGTTTCAAAGGTGTTCTCCATAGGATTTTCAGTGTAAATCATGTTCTAATTATGTCCATCAGAAAGAGCCCTGAAAGAGCTTTCCAACGATATATTATACTCTCAAAATTGACTCCTGGATTGAAAAATATGCCTAAGTGAACAAAAGTCCCCTATAGTCTAACCCTACCCCTTTTCTCACTTGTTCCTTAGACTTTATTTCATAAAATTTAAAGTTTTACATTATAATCCCCTTCTTCCGATCGCATAATCACATCGCAATAAACCTCCGATGAAATTAAACCATCTCCGATTGAGTTACTCCCGATTGACTCCCTCCGATCCGATCACATCATCGAAATCGCACAGTCTCGATTGAATCTACTTCGATCACAAATCTCTGATGCGATTGACCCTACCCGATCACGTCTGGACCATTGATCTTCTCAGCAATCCGATGGCACATATTCAATCGCAAGTCGCCAATCGCATCACAACTTCGTGCACTCCCAAACTTGGTCCCCGCTCCTCTGATAACTTCCGATGCGATTGACTCTCGCCGATCACATCTCCGCCATCGATCCGCCCATCCGATCGGATGGCTTACAAGCCATCGCATCATCGCAGTCGGCATTTCCCACAGTTCAACTCCTGCTCCACTCCTCCGCCGATTTGCGATTGCGATTGGCTGGGTCCCACCTAAAACCTTCTGCCTTTTCAATGAAAAAAGTGTTTTTTCCTTTGTAAAGAATGTACCTCATTCTTATTTGTTTTATATAGGTCTTTCCCCAATCTCATCGCAAATTATTTCATCGCATAGTTCCATCGCAATGTCCGCTCCTGACCCGCCGATGCGATTGATCGAATATCGCCAATCGCAATCGGCGAAATCCCATTATGTAATACATCCCTGCCCCTCTCCCGCTGTGATTTGCGATTGCAATTTCCTTTGGGTCCCAGCTTAAAATATTCCCCCCATTCCAAATAAAAACAAGTTTTCCCTTCGTAAAAAGAGATGAATTATTTTAAAGGTTTCTTAAGTCATTTTATCGCATCGCATGTTCTCACCGCGCCATGTTTAAACCCTTGCTTCCCTCCTCCCCACCGATTTGCGATTGCGATTGTTCCTCGATCCCACCATAAAGCCCATTACCCATCACATCGCAAGTTTCCAATCGTGCTATCCCAATACACCTTCCCCTCCTTCCGATTGCGATTTGCAATCGCATATGGGACCACCATCCTTTCCTTTGTCCTTTTTCACCCAAAAAGGGGATTTTTCTTCATTAAAGGAAAATTTTCAATTTTATTTGTTTCAAAGGGCATTTCTCGGCATAAAGAGATTTTCAAACGAAGAAAAGATACAGTCAAAGCCGAGAGCTAATTACGAAGCACACAGACCATTACAGTTTTTCTTCTCCTCTGTTTAAGCAAATGTAACAGCAAACGTTCCAGATGTTCAAAATGTATTGTTGCTCCTTCTTTTCAGGGGAAGATTGTTGGAATCTTTCCTATGTTCAAATTTCGGTTCCTGAGCTAGTGAAACAACTCCTTCTTCTGTGGATCTACTTCCCTCAAATTCTGTATATTTAATACAATTTCTTGGTCATTTGTAAGGGGGGAATTAAGTGTGGAATTAGTTTGGGAAATCACTGAGGATGCTCTGCGCTGTTGAACCTTTAGTTAAACTGAGAGGGGGGGGGGGGGTGAATCAGTTTAACACATTCCTGATCTTTTAGAAATTTTCATTAAAATTAATTACACCTTCATTTCATATCCAATTTAATGTGTGAGTAATCTTAGAATGTAAGCAGCAAGTGTTAGTATAATATAATAGTAGACTTAATATGAGAGCAACATATATTAAGCAGATGATACATATCAAATCAATACATAAATATCATGCACAGAGACACCAGATATAAGTGGAAACCCATAAAGGGAGAAAACCACATCTTATTATTGTTGTGATGCAAAGGCAAGCTCCAACTCCCTCTCACCATTGTTTTTCTGCAGGCACCAACCTACAGGAGGCTCCTACCTCAATTCTGCAAGCTACAACTTGCAAGGAAGCACCAACTCCCTTAAATTTTCTGCAGGCACCAACCTACAGGAGGCTCCAACCTCAGTCAGCTACAACTGATAGCTATCAAGCTGCAACTTGATAGGGAAGCTCCAACTTCCTCAATTTAACAAACTGAAGGTTTGCTGATTTACCTCAGATATCAGCTCTGTTCTGTAGCTTCTCTTTCTCCTCTTCTTTTCTTAGTCTTCTCTGTTGTATTCTTCTATATTCGGCATTATCTGTATTTTCTCTCTCTCTCACACCTATTCCATTTTTCATATCAAGTTGATATTACTTATAGAAATTTCTTGATGACTGTTTTTTTTCCTCTAGGAATTCGAAATGGATGGTCATACCCCTTGGTCTTTTTCCTCCTCATTTCTTTATCCAACTCAATTTAAAATCATAAAAATATGTACAAAATTTCATGCTACAGTGGGATTTTTACTTTTCCTTAGGATACTTTCCTTTTCATCACAAACAATAAAAATAATTACAACATTTACATTCACATTTTTAATTACACATTTCAATTTTACTCAGCTCCTTTTCTGGATTTTGGCTTTACTGGATTTGTCTTTTCCTGCTGTTGTTAAGAACCTGTTCTGCATACTCTTTGTTCACTGTCATTTGCATATTCCCTGTTTTCTGTGCTTATTATCCTGTCCAACTCATTCCTGTGCATATTCCTGTCAAACCTGTAATCTCTGTGTATCTCTGCATGCTCTCCTCTTCTTTTTCCTTTTCCATAATTGCATTTAAGTTTTATGCTCAATCATTTCCCAAGTCTGGGCAATCTCACAATCTCTGCTTTGTTCTACGCTGGCAGTTTCAATGCTTAAATATGAAGTGTTAATAAATCAACCATATTCCCAGTACTTTTCAATATTTCACTTAACTATGTGTAAACGCATCCCAAGCTTCATGCCCAATCATATTCCAACCCGACAATCTCACTCTGCACTTATTCTACGCTAGCAAACTCAAACAAATAAGTCTAGTCATTTTTAATGTCTCAATTCAGAGAATTGAGATATTAATGCAACATTCCGCCATGGCTATAACCCGACTGTCCATCTTCATATAATCCTCGACTGGTACATATATTAAACCATGTCCATACTACACCAATAACCATTATATATATTATATATGTTACACGCCCTTCAATTATTAACAAAGTCCAACAATAATCGGTATTAATTCGCAACCTTAATCAAACACTTTAATATCTTCCATCGGACCTTGTATTAATACTCCACGCTTTTTAAACAAAGAACTTATAACAACCCTTTAATTCTGGGCCCCACCTTATGTAGCCAATCAAATGCTCGTTCGTACCTTGGTTGATTCCATGCGCCATCCAGCGGCTGTCATCACGTTGCCCGATCCAACGGATATCGCATGGGCTACTTGCGCAAAAGATAACACGCGATGGCGCATCGTACTCGGGTTATCCTCCGCACACCTTGGTTAAACTCCGAGCAAGTTCTGCGAACGATCGCCGTCGGATGACCCTCTTCCAGATCAACGGCTCGTGTCAATTTTGCTCCGCGTCCTGGTACGAAAGTTAATGCGCGAAGGAGCAGTTTAACAAGCGGTTTTAGAACGGGTCCACAGGCCACGTGTCGATTCCTGTATGGAATCGCTCCTCCTCCAGGCAATACCACTTATGGTCGATAGGCGGTGCGAAGAATTCTACTTACGGCATTTACTGTTCACTCTAAACCATGTCACTGTTCCTCTTGCAAGGTTCCGTTCTCCACTCCAGGTTCCGGTCCAACACTTTTACTTCGGGTTCCGGTCTTCCATGATTTAAATTATATATATATATATATATATATATATATATATATATAACTTTTCATCACATTTCAAATATATATATTCTTTTTTACAACTATGGTTCCGCTCCATTCAATTATATGTATTTTTCGACTATGGTTCCGTTATACTCTGATGCAGAGTTCCACCATTCATAACCCTTGTGGCTATGTGTACAGTGCTCATCCCCACAGAGCCTATTCACGCTGGTTCATAGAGCTCATTACAATCTAGGTATGTACAATTTAAAACACCACATCGACCAGAAGTCGAGTTCTTCAACTAAATACAGAGCATTTGAATATAAAGTCTGAAAATTAATTTATATTATGTGTAACGCCCGGCTGTATAAAATATTCTCGGAATTTATATATATATATACATATTCTTGGAATAACAGCGGTTTCTCTACAATAACAGCTGTAGCTCTGCCTCTGCCGCTTCTGTCACTCTGCCTCTACCTCTGCTGCTGTGATAACGGCTCTGTCTCCGTATTTGCTTCCTCTGCCTTTCTCCTTTATATTCATTTCCTCTTTGCTGCCTCCATTGTCTGTCTTTGTCTCCTTGTAACTGTTCCTGTCTCTGCATTTGCTACCTCCTTTGCCATCAATGAAAACATTTCCAACATGCGCTCCATTTGTAACAGTTTGACAAGGAATTAATAAAGATATGTAGCTCTGATTTGTGGGATCCCTATGGTATGGATTTTAGCATTGTTCTTTCCTTTGTGTTCATCTGTTAATTTTTATGTTTACCATTCATTCATTTACATTTCTGGTTGAATGTTTTCAAGATAGATAGGTAGAATCGATTGTGTAATGCTCTGCCTTGGGAAATCATTCAATATTCTATGTTTTCTGCTGTTTGAAAAGGATCCATCTCCTATGCCCTTTTCAGCTTCTCACCAGTCTTAACCATTCCATAATTATTTAAATTTAATTGTTAAAATTCCCGGCTACCTTGCCCCATAGAATACCCTATATCTTTGATTTAATTCCCCAGATTCAAACTGCCCCATTTGTTCCATACATCCCTTAATTTTATAAAAACATTTCCAATTATTATACCTAGCCTAATATCAGTTTATAATTGTACTTTGTTGAATATTTTTCTCGGAGAGAGCCCTCTCCTGACCTTGTAGGGCTAGCTACAAGGCTAAGCGTGGTTTAAGGTTACCCTGATTTTCCTTCCTTCAGCCTAAGGTTCAAATTAGGTGCTAACAGGTACTATAAACCCTCAGGTTTCAGATCAATACAACTATAGAAATGTTTAGAAATCCATACTTAATAGTTCGAATGAATGAAGTATTTATATAAAAAATAATACTAAATATCCTAAAACTGATTTAGGATTTAATTAAGGGGATAAAATATCTGGATGCTAAAAGGTAGTGACACCTTTAAACTGACTGAAAGTTGTCCCTATTTTATTTGATTGATGTTATCTATTTTTTTTTCTCATGTTGGTTTTTCTTTCACGTTGTCTTCTTCTTCTGACTTGTTTTTTAACTCTGCTTTTGATCTTTAAACTCTGTTTTTCATCTGTATGCACTTTGAATTGACTGCTCTTTAACTTTTCTTTTGATCTTTAAACTCTGTTTTTCATCTGTATGCACTTTGACTTGACTGCTCTTTAACTCTGAGAATTCTTTCACCTTTCTTTCTTACTTTTTCTGGGTAAATTATTTCTTTCTTCTTTTCTGCCTAGAATATTATATTGAGGAAAACAATATGAATTCATTCTCGAGAATCTGGAAGAAACATGTTTTTTACTAGTATTAAAATTATTTCCTCAACCTTTTTTTTCTGCTAATAACCTGCAAAATATAATAATTTGTTAATGAAAACAAAGTTTGGAAGGGATGCAAATGGGCTTCAGGGAACTAGGAAATATGTGGATTGAGTCCAAAATTTTCTGTCGCAAATTCGCAGAGACATGTCATGAATGAGATAATGGGGATTTCTTTGGAAGACTCTGCGGATTTGTTTACACTGTGAAGCAGTCCTGGTGCTTTATTGCAATGTTGCAGGGTTTAAATGGTGTATTAATTTCAAACAACAGTGGCTTATCATGGAACAAAGTGAGCATGTTTATCGCACGCAAGGTAGAAAATGGTTTTAGCACGGCGCAAGGTGGTTTATCGATCAACGTAGAAGGAAAAATGGTGGTTTTCAGGATGGTCTATCGCATTCACAAAGAATGGTTTAGCGGTTTTGTGGATAGGAGTGCGATGAGATGAGGGAGTGCCACGTAGCAGGGAGGTGGGGATGCGTAACCACATATTTCGCACTCCTGCATGGTGTTAATCATCGAATGGTTGGGGAATGCAATATGGAGGTATAACCGTTGGATTAGTTGGTGATGATCGGATGACTGCTAAACTGTCGGGATTTCAAATAAGTGGGACCCGGGTTCTATATCCTAAGGGATATAATATATATGAATGTTTGGGATTTATAATATGCAATGGGTTAATATATGCGCGGGTTAGGGATTAATATATGAAGGGGAAGTGGGGTTAATATATTAAGTGGGAGATTAATATAATAGTGGAAGTTTAATGAAATATAATATTGGGAAATGTATCATATTAACGTTAAGGGATATATAATAAGCAATTTAATAAAATATGAAAGCGGGAAGGGTTGACATGTAGCGGGGAATTTAAAATGATATCGGGGAGGGATTTATGAAGTGGCATCCGACATAAAATAAGCGCTAGAAACCTTGGGTAAGTGGGTTTTGGGTGTTTTATTGGAAAAAGGGGAATTAGTAAAGGAGAAGGGAATTTAGTGAAGGGAATGAGTTTTGAACTAGGGAGAGGGGTTTTTAGGAAGGGTAAATGGTTAGAATAAGGGGAGAGGGATATTAGAAAAGGGAAAGGGGTTTTTATGAGGGGAAAGAGATATTTATCAAAATAGGAAGGGGTTTTTACAAGGGAAATGTGTTAGAATAAAGGAAAATGAATATGGAAGGGGTTTTCTGGAATTTAGGAAGGGAAAATTAATAAGATATTAGTGATAAGAAACAAACCAATTGATGTTTTCCAATGCTTGTGAAAATAATCTACCTACCCTTTCTTTATCCTAGCATTTTTATTTCTTTTCTTGGGCGCATTTCAGCTTGCTGACCCTTTTATTTTTTTAAATAAGCAAACTATCTACTTCTAACCTTATAAATTACAAAGGCTCGGATTAAACTGATGAAATCAATTTATTCTCTACCTAACTACTGATATGCCAAGATTAAATAGTTTGGCTAGATCTTTATTCTCTAACTATCAGCATGAAATTTAAAACATGAATGAGTCAAGATTAAGCTATTTGGCCGTCATGGATTGTGGCATTTTGGACAAGCTGCACACAATTTTATTTGCATAAAATAAACTAATAGTAGTGACATTTGAATGTGCAACACTTTCATGATCTGATTTTATTTCTTTTTGTGGGGTTCATATTTAGTATTCTTTTTTGTTCTTGTTTCTTTTGGTCCTTTGATTTATCTTTTAGGACATACCCTGTTTACATCTTTTTAAATATGGGAAAAAATTTGCAGAAAGAAAAGGTATGTAAAATAATACAAGGTTTTAACATAGTAATTCAAAATTATGAATCCTATTATTATAAGACCCTAAAATGACCAAACCAATGATATATTGGGTCAGGGGAAGTTTGAATCATTATGTATGGGCCCTAACATTATCATGCAATGTTTAGGTGTGAGGCCATATATTCTTGAGTGCCCTGAAGGGGAGTTTTTTCTCAACCCTCGTAATACATTCTACCTTAAGAAATTTTACCCTTTATAGTTTCTCTAGAGTACCTTTGTATCTTATACATACATACATACACACACACACACACACACACACACATATATATATATATAACATTTTGGATCCTTTTTGGTAATTATTCATCTCATCCATTGTCTTCTTATGCTTTTCAAATGGATCCTCTTATCCTATTGCTATATTGGTTGTGTCGATGGCGAGAGTCAAAATTTGGGGAATATAGCCTTAACAACTTAGGTCCTATTTGATAGGCTCAAACATTGTATAGGCATAACCCTAATGTTTTCATGGTATATATATATATATATATATATATATATATATATATATATTTAAAATTTGTGTGGTTGAGTAATATTAATTATATTAAAGGTTGTGATTGATATTATTTTTAATTATTATAAAATAGAACTTATTTATTTCTAAGTTTTAGGAGGTGGTTAAAGTAAAGTTTGATTTTACAAGAAAAATCTCTTTTTAAGATTTAGGAGATAGTTAGATTTAATTGAATATAAGAGATCCTCTCCAACTAGTTGGATCCTATTTTGGTGTGTGGTTCATATATTCTATCAACAGTTTGTCAATGTGCTAAGATATTGTATTTTATCTTGAAATATAGTTTTATGTATTTATAGGTTTACAATTATTAGTTGAATATAACACGTAAAATGTAAATGCAGAAGTTTCCTCAGACACATAACTTTATTGATTATGCAAAAAGATTACATAGAAAATTACAGGAGTTTACACACGTAAACTCACACTCTCACATTCTCTCATTACACACTCCAGTGAAAATAGGAAACTAACCTATTTATAAGCTCTATGTTCTAACTTAATCAAGTTATGGATCACTTGGAAAATAAACAAGTGTCCATTTACAATAATGAGCTTCTAACCACTCTACTAACTTCACTCCTAACTTAGAGCCTAGGAAACGACTCTTTTCTAGAGTCCTATTTTTTATTAACAAATTTCTATTTCTAAATATCTCAAAGATTTATTAAATATTCTAGAATAATAATTATTAAGTTAATATCTTAAATTAATAATTATTTTATTCAAACACTATAACCTATGATAAAATTTATTTTGGATCATCTAACATTCCCCCCTATGATCCAAAGATACATTACAACAGATACCAAGTTCATCCCTGAACTTAGTAAACTTTATTCTACCAAAAGGTTTTGTGAAAATGTCGGAGGTATGATCTTCTGAAGGGAAAAACACTGGCTTGATGACGTCCTTTGCAATGAGAGATCTAATATGATGATACTTGGTGTCCACATGCTTTGTCTTTGAATGAAAAACTGGATTCTTGGTAAGCTTTATTGCTGATTGATTGTCGATGAATAATGAAGTAGCTTCTGCTGGAGGAATTCCCAAGTCTTGTAAAACTCGACGTAACCAAACAATCTCACATGCTGCTTCCCATGCTGAAACGTACTCTTCTTATGCTGAAGAAGTGGCCACTGTAGTTTGCTTCTTGCAACTCCAAGAAACTGCAGCTGACCCCATGTTCATTAAGTAAGCTGAGGTTGATGCCCTGTCATCAATACTGCCAGCAAAGTCGGCATCTGAAAATCCACCAAGTACAGAATTTTTAGTCTTTTTGTAAAGAAGACCAAAATATTTTATTCCTTGGATATATCGAAGAAATATTTTGGCTGCATTCCAGTGGTTGTCTAATGGTTCCTGCATAAAACGTGAAATAATACTGACTGCATAAGATAGATCAGGACGAGTGGTTGTCAAATAAATCAAGCTGCCAATCAACTGTCTGTAAGTCGCGCTGTCCACTTTTCCCTCCCCTTCAAATTTTGAAAGTTTTAAGTTTTGTTCCATAGGGGTAAGGACAGGATTACAATCCTGCATTCCAAATCGCTGAAGAATTTCTGCTGCATATTTACTCTAGGAAATGAAGATCTGATGTGGACGTTGGAATAATTCAACTCCAAGATAGTAGTGAAGTAGTCCCAAATCAGTCATCTTAAAACTTGCATGTAATTCCTTTTTCACCTGTTCAATGTGATCATCATTGTTGCATGTGATGATCAAATCATTGACATACATAATGAGAATGACCATATATTTTCCCTGTTGGCGCACATACAAAGTATCATCAGATTCACTGCGATGAAAACCAACTTTGCGAAGGTATTCATCCATTTTGGCATACCAAGCGCGGGGAGCTTGTTTTAAACCATATAAAGCCTTGATTAATTTGCAGACTTTATGTTCTTTCCCTTCAACTTCAAACCCTGGTGGTTGTGTCATATATACATCTTCCTGTAAATCCCCGTTGAGAAAAGCGCTTTTGACATCCATTTGATGAACTTCCCACCCTTTCTGAGCTGCTAAGGCAAGTGTGAGGCGGATGGTGTTCCATTTAGCCGTGGGAGAAAAAGTTTCCTCATAATCAATCCCTTCCTGCTGCGCAAAACCTTTAGCAACAAGTCGTTCTTTACACTTTTCAATATCACCATTTTTCTTGTACTTAATTCGATAAACCCATTTGCATCCAATAGGTTTAACATGCTGAGGACAATCAACAAGTTGCCAAGTGTTGTTGTCTTGAACTGCCTGATATTCATCAACCATTGCTTGTTGCTATGCTTTATGTTTTACTGCCTCTTGAAAAGAAGAAGGTTTAGTAAAATCATTTGCTATCAAAGCAAAATTTCCTTCATTTCGTTTTGATGCCCTTGTTCCTGTTTTGTTTTGTTCATTAGGCCTTACATCTTTCAATAGTTGAACTGCCCATTTTGGAAGTTGTTGCTCACTTGTTTTAGGTTCTGAGAAGTCTCCATCATTGTAAAGGGGATTAATGTAAACTGATGTTCGTCGTTCAGGTGGTGAATTTGGAGAATCACTGTCAGAAGAACTGCTGCTTCTTGGAGATGCTGATGAACCGCTAGAAGACCCAGATGATTTTGTTGAAGTAGATGGACTGGATGACTCATTTTCAGAGGAAGGAAAATCAAGTTCATACCAATTTGGTGAAGTTGGTTGAATTTTCATATTTCCTTTCCTTTTACTGCCCTTAGTTTCTAACTTGTGAAGAAGACTTTCGATTTCTTCAGCACTCTTACTCTCTGTTTCATAAAAAATGACATCCCTGCTCGCAATAAATTTTCCATTGGTAAAAAGATGATACCCTTTCTTTTCATCTGAATAGCCAATGATGGTGCATTTCAAACTTCTTGAATCAAGCTTAGTTCTCTTTTCTTTGGGAACTAAGGCATAACAGATGGATCCAAAAACTCGAAGATGTTTAACTTTAGGTTTGAAACCAAACCAAGCTTCATAATGGGTGATTCCTTCTAAAGAAGCAGTTGGAGATCTATTTCTTAGATAGACAGCTGTATGGATTTCTTCTTCCCAATATGTTGGTCTTAACCCTTTGAAAGTTAACATGGATCTCGCCATGCCTAACAATGTGTGATTCATCCTTTCTACGACTCCATTTTTCTGTGGAGTGTAAACATTTGTAAGATGCCTTTTGATGCCATTTTCACTGCAATAAGTTTTGAATTCATTTGAATTGAATTCTCCCCCATTATCTACCCTGAGAGTATCTATATTTTCTTTGACCTCATTTTCAACAAGTTGTCGAAAATTTTTAAACTTCTCAAATGCTTTTGACTTGTTTTTCAAAAAGTAAACCCAAGTCATTCTACTAAAATCATCAATAAATAGCAAGAAATATTTGCAGCCACCTAATGAAGTTTGTAGTGGACCACACACATCACTGTGAACTAGTTGCAACAACCTATTTGCGTGCCATGTACTTGTTGGAAAACTTTCTCGACTCTGTTTTCCATAAATGCAGGCTTCACATTTATCATTTTCCTTGTTGAAAGTTGGAAGTCCTTTAACCATCCCTTGTTTCTGCAATTGAGAAAGACTATCAAAATTCAAATGTCCATATCTTACATGCCATAATATTATAGGTGAAATTCCTGTAGTAACTGCCCCTGCAAAATCAGAATGCCTTGGAATAACTGTCCCTTTCATCCTTAACAGTTTTCCGTCTTCATATCCTGTCATCACTGTTTGGAAGTTCTGTTTAACTGAATTAATCTTAACTAAGCCATCTTCCATAATTATTTGATATCCTGCTTGTCGAATCATGACCAAGGACAACAATTTTTTCTTAAAGGTGGGTACATACCACACATTGGAAATCAAATTTTTTCCAATGTCAGGGAGAAAAACTTTTACTGCACCTTTTCCATAAGGCGTATGTTTTGTATCATCTGCTAGAAAGATGGAATTAAAATTTCACTCTTGAAAATTCCAAAAGAAATCTCGTCTACAGGTCATGTGCTGAGTCGCTCCTGAATCCAAAATCCAAGCATCTTCATAATCACTCTTAATATAGGAGGAAAGTTGGATTGCTGGTGAAGAAGTGAAGACATATTCTGAGTCATTATCATCTTGATTTTGATCATTTGAAAAATGTGCTGAAGGCTATTGAAACTTAGAAATTTTATTGATAGATGTGCGACAATCTGAAGCATAGTGACCAACTCTGTTACATCGCCTGCAAACAATTTGACTCAAATAAGTGCTTCTTCCTTGAGACTGTCCTCTGCCTTGATTTTGTCCTCGATCTCTGCTTTTTCTTCTGTTTTGAGATTGTCCTCTCCCTGGATTCTGACCTGTGCCTTGCTGATATCCTCTGTTTTGATTGTTGCCTCTGCCTTGAGAATTGTTTCTGCTTGAATTGGAGCCTCTGTTGGAGTTGTTTCCTCTGTGTTGGCTGTGAACACGACCTTGCGATGCTTGATTTTGATTAAAATTACCTTTGCCTTTGTTTTTGGAATTTTCAGCTGAGGAGTTGCTAGTACTGGCTTTTGTGAGAAAAAAATCTTCACCAAATTTCTTTTTCTTCCCAAAAGTTTTATCATGTTGAGTCAACATTTCGCAGAGCTCATCAAACTTTAGCTTTTCTAACTTTCCAGTAAGCTGTAGAGTTTCCAAAAAATGTGTGTAGGAAGAAGGAAGCCCAAAAATTAAAATTGTGACCATAAAACTATCATCAACTGCTTGAAAACCAGCATTAACAATTTCCTTCTTAATATTCTTAAGTCTAGAGATGTATTCAAGAATATCTCCTTCTTCAGTCAATTTTTGATGCAATAATTTTAATTGTAGGTCAACTCTTTTTGATTGAGGCTGAGTATAAAACAACTCTTTAAAAGTTCTCAAAGTAGACCAAGCATCTTTAGCATTTTCGATATGGACATACATTTCATCATTGACAGATGATTTAATGAGAGCTAATGCTTTGGCATTTTTAACTTCCCATTTTGCTAGCGTAGTTGCATCTGTAGGTTTATTTGGCTTTACATCTCCATCACAAATATCATGCCATAGTTCATTATAAACAAGAGTGCTTTCAATGAGGCATTGCCATGTTTTGTAAGATTTTGAGCCTTCAAGTTTGTTGGAATCATAAGAGAAATTAATCAACTTAGACATTGTAGTGTTAAGACTTCACACCATGAAACAAGCTCCAAAAAATATCAAGATGCGCAACACAACAAAAACACACGACGAAAAAAAAATGAACTATCGGGGCTTGGCCTTGATCCTCGAATAGTCGTTGAAACAAGAGAAAATTGACTGAGCTTTGCACTTGGCTCTAGTCAATTTCTCAAATATTTACAAGGCAAATTTCAAAATTTGAGTTTTACAATAGTGCTCTTGCACAATCTGGTAAAAAAAAATTACCCCCCCTCAAAGTAAAATTACTTTGAGTCACACTTATCTCTCCAGAAACAAATTACAAAGCACAATTCTCCTTATTACTCCAAAAAATTACAAGAAAATTGCAATGTTCTTCAAGTAAAAATAAATATTCTACTTATTTCTCCAATGACAAAAAAAAACTCCAATGTAAAGATATGTTGACAGGTTTTCCCCCTCAAAACATGATAAAATACAAAAAAGTTTGGGGGAATTCAGCGCAATTAACAATTGCATCTTTATTTTCATGGAAAAATTCAATCGAATGCTGCTTCAATTGATTCAATCGAACGCTGGACAACTCATTAAAAAACACAACTCATCTGCTGGCGGCCTTTCCAAACATAGCAATCATACAATGCTGCTGGACAATTGATTCAATCGACATATAAAAAACACACCTCATCTGCTGGTGGCATTGGGCTTTTCGTTTTAATGTTTGATCTCCTTGATGTTTTCAACGCAGCTTCCTTTAAACCAAACGCCGTGAAATGCTGGTTCCTGTAAATGCTGAATCGATGCCTTGTGAATCGATGTTGCTTCAACGCTGTTTCAAATTAAACGCCGCTTCAAATTGAACGCTAGCTTCAATTGAAAGACGCTTCCAATTAAACTCCATACAAATATGATATTCAACCGTAAAGAAGAATGAGAAATCACGCCAAGATCCTAACAATTTCTTTAAATGCATAATCAAATCTATCATCGATACATCTTTTGCTCTAGAATGCACAGGTTCGAAACCCCATAAGTCGTATCAGAAACCAAAGAATGCTCCCGCAAGCATAAGAAATACAGAAAACATGAATACAAAGGGACGCAGCTCACATCCAGGATCCGACACCCCGCTCTTGAGTGCCGTTGTATTCCGAGTAACATAACTTTGCGGCGTAGGCGCATAATTTTTAACAAAAAAATGTGATCTTCAAACAATTGTTCAGTGGAAGAACACACGGCTTGGTGAGAACACACAGCTTCTTTAGACACGTAAATTCACCAGTGAAAGAACACACGGCTTCTTTAACAATGCTTCAGTGTAGTTTGTCAAAAAAAAATCACAGATTGTGTACCAAGCACTGCTGTAAATTAATATTTTCAGCGCTCATTTTGTAACATTAAGTTCATGGAGTGAAAAATCTTCGGTTTTCTGAAAATTATTGGAGTTGGCTTCAAAGCATGTGAATGCAGAATTATACAGCGCTTTCCCCTTTTTTTTCTTCACTCAAAAAATTTGAAATAGAAGAATTCACAAAGATTTTGTAGTGGCTTTTAAAAAAAATGATTTTAGAATTTACAAATCTAAAATCAAATAATCAAATTTTTGTTCAAAAAACCTGACAAACTTCATACCAATCTTTTGCTGATCGATTCAACGGAGTTGAGTTTTCCACGACCTGGTAGAGGTGGAATCTCCTCCTCATAGCGTTACCATGGCTCTGATACCACATGTAAATGCAGAAGTGTCCTCAGACACATAAATTTATTGATCATGCAAAAAGATTACATAGAAAATTACAGGAGTTTACACACGTAAACTCACACTCTCACATTCTCTCATTACACACTCCAATGAAAATAGGAAACTAGCCTATTTATAAGCTCTATGTTCTAACTTAATCTAGTTATGTATCACTTGGAAAATAAACAAGTGTCCATTTGCAATAAATGAGCTTCTAACCACTCTACTAACTTCACTCCTAACTTAGAGCCTAGGAAACGACTCTTTTCTAGAGTCCTAATTTTTATTAACAAGTTTCTATTTCTAAATATCTCAAAGATTTATTAAATATTATAGAATAATAATTATTAATTTAATATCTTAAATTAATAATTATTTTATTCAAACACTATAACCTATGATAAAATTTATTTTGGATCATCTAACATAAAAACATTGTTGGTGTGTGTGTGTGGAAACAATGTCTACTCTATCATTTTTCTACTTGGTATGAAAGTTAATATTGGTTGAATCTCTTGTGAAAGGGGTTCATGATCATAACATCCCTATGTTTTTAATCCTCTATACATATGGTATGTGATAATATTATGGATAGGAGAGGATCTCCTTCTGATAGAAGAAGATAAATATCCATTAAAAATTGACATCTAATCGAAGCTAATTTTAAGGACAATAATGGATAGGTGGTGGTTTTCCTATGAACAATGTGCCATATGATCTAGCAGCACAAATTACCAAGAAGTAACAAAATTGTTGCTTTAGATCTGACAAAGCTTTGAAATACTGGATAGGCAAAGGCGAAATTTCAGTGACAAAGTACAAATTTAAGTCAATCCTTGTGAATTCAAAGGTCAAGATGTCCGATAAATGTTGTTATATGAGTGAAAATCTCTAGAAGATATTCCATCAAGGGTGATGAGGAATCTCACATTTATAGAGTCTTGGATTTGGGAGCATTTCCAACAAAAATTTCCTGATAGATTTGGATATGTGAAGCACTAATGTTACTTTGTTTAACAAATTCATCGATAAATAGGCTGCACATTTCAATAACATGTTTAAGGAAAATTTAGATATTGAATTTGTCCCACTATGACTAGATGAGTGAGTTTCCTTATGGGTTACATAAAATGAAAGGTTTGATATATCTCAAATTGAGTTTCTATCAAGAGTGAAATGCACTCCTCGTGGGATCTCAACATTCACATTGTTGTAGTATCTAAAACTAATGTTCCATCACTCCTCCAGTGTTAATATTGATACAGGTGAATACCACTGGTCCATCCACTCCGACCTCCTCCTGTTCTTGAAACTGGGTTGTTGTAGTAGTTTCATACATTGGCTTACTCATTTTCTTAGTCTTATGCCAAGTACTGGTGCATTCAGAATGCTGGTCAAGTTTGAATACAGAGTGTATGGAACGTCCTAGTCAATATCTCCATTATAATTGAATGCTCTTCGCGTTGGTCATTATTGAGAACGCATTGAAAGAATCTGTTGAAACTCATGCATGGCGATTTATGAGGTTGTTGGAATGTAACATATACTACTCCTCCAGGTCAATGCCTGCTTCCCTCCTCTCGGTTATATATTCACCATTCTAGTTGTTAACTCCACCTATGTTATTACCACTACAATACCAATCTCCTCCCACAACGAGTTTTTTTACATTGTGTATTGCTTGTGGTATTGAAATATGGTATTGCTTGTGTAATGAATATAAACCCTTCGTTAGTCATAAAAATGATAATGAATGAATAATTTATGTGAATGTATATTTGAATGAGAATAATTGTAATCTCATATGAACCATGGATATGGGTGAATCAATAATTATTGGCCTACATGCCCATTGATTCCCACTACGTAATTTTTTTATGAGGAAAATACCGCCTTCTCCCAAACTTCTCATACCACTCCTTTTCCATACCATATATAACACATACCTCTACTCCAAAATAACATTACACTTTCATATACGCTTTCTCCTCCTATGGTGACCCTCCAAGCCCTTGATTGGTAGGTGTTGGGTGAATGTCTTGGATGTGATCAGTAAGGAAAAAAATTCAAATAAAACGACTGCGCTGAGAAGTTGTTTTGCATAATGCTCTCTCTGTCACAATAAATTTGGAGCTTGGCAGGACAATGTCTAATTCCTCTTATGCACATTATCTGTTTTCTACATCTGAAATTCATGAATCAGATATCATTGAAGTGCATTTATTTCTGATAAATTTTATGTGGGTGGCAGATTTCTTTAAGAAACTTGACAATTTTTTTTTCCAAGAAGCTTGTTTTATACAAATAAATTGATCTAGTTAGCTTTTTGGGGGACTTAAAATATCATCAACACACTACATTTGTTTGAAAAATGGCTCGAATTGGTGAAGTTTTATATTTCCTAAATACTTTGATACATTCCATTGACCATGATATAGTGATGGTTCACAAAGCTATTCTCATAAACTTTCAAGCTTGTATGCAAAATGCACATGACAAGATTGATTTTTTTCAGCTTGAATCAAAACTACAACAAGATGAGTTAATAAAAAGACAACATTTTGAACCTGTTTTTGTTCAGAACATTGAGACAAAATCCCATCTGCAGAAAATCAATGTACCTAATGAAGGAGAATATTTGCAGAAATAAGCAGAATTTCAGTCTGTACTTCCCAAGCCCATCAACAGACCTTGGGAAGAGATTTTCCATAACAAGCACATAAATGGTATTGGATATGAAAAGGACGTGTCCTTTAATATTCCAGATTACTCAAAGCCCATCGAGTTTCAAAGTGTTGGATTTATTCAGAACTTTCCACCTTCAGATATACCAGATTCTGCTCCTCTTCCACAACAAAAACAACAGCATGTTAAATTCCAACATTGTCATCGAGTTGGCCATATGAAAGATAAATGTTTTGATATTAATACATCTAAGAATTTTTATAAAACCACTCATTCTTCAGACTAATACTTCAGAAACAAGCCTCCTACAAGAACAAATATTCATCTTGGATGGATCATTTCTTGGCAATGGGCATCAACAACCATGAAGATGTTTCAATCATATGTCAGAATCTCTTCTAGAATATTAAAAAGTCTTGCAATTGATTTTTCACCATCATATCACCTTTTATATAATAGGGGGGAAGTGGTGGTTATCTACAAGCTTCAAAGCCACATCAAGCGAGCCTGAGCCACAACCTGCCATACCAGATTTAGAGTTGTAGCCAGACATAGAGATGCCAATGAGAATGCCATTGGTTGGTGGCAAGCCTTAAAACATATAAGTGAGGTCGAGATTCTCCCTCTTCAAAGAATTGGGGACACTTCCTCTAGCAGAATGCTTCAGTTTCTTTCCAATTTTGGAGGAGTTATAGGAATTACATTAAGCATTCTAGAGTTGGTGGTAATCCTTAAACCATTGTAGGTTGAGACCTCCCTTTAAGTTTGAGGTTATCCCTTTTTCATGTGGGTTGCAGACCTCCCTTGTATCCATATTCAAAGAATTATGAGCACTTCCTCTAACAAAAGACCTCATCTTCTTGCAATATTTGGAAGAATTCTGAGAACTCCACTAAGCGTTCCAGTGTTGGTGGTCATCCTTAAATCACCACATTATGCCAAAATTTCATAGAGATCATTCAACGGAGTGCTGTGATGCATTTTTATACATTTGTATTATAGCTCTCTTATTGGACTCATTGTTGAGTCAAATTATAGACTTATAATTTGCCAATCATAAATTTTCAACCCAGGGTAGGTAAGCTTGTGAGATACTATGCAAAATATATGCAGGCGTATTACTGCAAGTGTTCATAAATTAACTATTCATACACACACCAACTAATGCCTCTTTCCTGCAACAATACTTAGTAGCAAAGGCTATGGAGTGGATTACAACATCCCTCTGCAGCTCTCGGTATTGCTGATATTGACCATGAAAATATAAAAGATCAAATTACAACAACCAAGAAACCAACATAGACAGCGTGAATCAAAGCTTTGATAAAACGAACTTAACAATTTAATCATTTAATCAATTACGAAACTACAGCTGAAACTTTAGAAAGAGTGCATTAACTATGTAAAAGAATTATTGCTACATAAAAAAGGAATTAAACACACAGACACTGCGCTACATGAGTTGTGAGCAAAGGGGGCCCTCCCTCACTCACAACCCCTTAAAAAACCGAAGACATTTCTCAGAAAAGTAGACAAAACATAAGATATTATATTAATCTGGAAGTACACAGCCAAGTACAATATGATATATTGCTTATCAACAAAAATCCCAACCCAACAACCCTTTACAATATGAAATAAATTTGATTTTATACAGTCTCGAAAGCCCATATTTAAATCAAATAAGGAAAATTACTAATCTAAGCTATCAACCAACAATACAGGTCCAGATAATCAAAATAAGCTTATGTTGAGTCTAATCCATGACTGAAAGCATGGATTAGACGATTTTCGTCACATAGCTGAAGCTTCCTCCTCATGTGGACACGAGAATAAGTCTATAGGTTTGGGTTGTTTCAGGAGGTTCGAAGCAGCCAATAGGACAACCTCCATGTGCAATAAATTCCCCAAAAAACCCATGTTCTTTCTTGATCTGTAAATAAGTAGAACATATTCAACCGCCGATTTTATTGTAGGAAATTAGGATGGTTGCAGAAAATCGGCGTCGGCAGGAATTCCAGAGCTTGTGCAGGAAATGTGGTCGCACGAGCTGTCTTTAGGTATTTGCGGAGTTGTTTCAAAACAAAGCAAATTCGCACATGAGTTCTAGATCAATTGGAGTGGTAATTCAATAAAGATACAACTAGATCAAAGAATACTTCAAGTTCAAGGCAAAATGACACTTGTTATGTTAATTTGACATTCCTTAAGCTTATAGCACCCTTTTAGCCAAAACTAAACAATATAGCCGAACTAAGCATAATTAGGGGTGGAAGGAGTTCAAAAATAGGGGAGGTAATGTGTGGGAAAGGTGTAAAAAAATATGCAAAATTGAGACTTAACATCTCCCCCACACCAAAATTCTTGCATGTCCATATGCAAACAAAGATGTGGCAGCCTCCGAAACAGAGAGTCAGTTTTTCTCCTGGTCCGCAGCTACTACAGCCAGATGATCCAACTGGGCTAGACTAGACTCCACTTGAATCTGACCCCTATATATTTCGTTCTTCTTCTTCATATGGTCTATCTGAGCCTGCTTATTTTTCATAATGCGAGTGATTTTCTCATGCCACTCCTCACTTTCTTTCTGCATTCTAAGGTTGTTCTCTTTCAAGGCCGCGTTTTCCTTCCTTAAGGCCCGCTCTGAAATAGTGAGTTCTTTAATGGTCTCTTCCAGCGCCTGTCGAGACCACTTCCTTTGGGGAGTTACTTCCCCCTCATGATGTCCTTGGGAAGATTAGGGCACACTAAGGTCCACTTGCCTTTGCTGCTCTTCCATGTTTTCATTTATGCTTTCCTACAGCGAAGGATCCTGGAAGGACATAGTGTCCTTGTAAATGAATGTGGCCGTTTCCACCTTCTCCTTTCCCTTGGCCAGACCATGGGACTTTCCTTTCTTTTTATCAAAATTTTTGGGTGGTGTTCCCCCTTTCATTGTGTCCTTAATAGCCAGCTTAGCAGCCGGGCTCCTTGTAAATATTTTAGCGAGGGTAGAAGGTCCCTATTGTTGGGAACCTTTTACAGTGGTTTCCCTAGTCACCATCACTTATTCATCCCCATCACCCTCTTTTAATTGTGGTCTATGGGTCTGCGGCTTCTTCTTAGGCTTTTCTATCGGCTTTTCCTCCTTGAGCCCCGAGGAATCAGATTATCCGTCTTCTACAAAATGGTTCTCGACCAGAAAGTCCTCCCATGTCTTCTTCTTTTTCTGCAAGACCTCCATCAGGATGGTTTTCACTGGCCCATGGTGATAGAGGTTCTCCTCTATATGGGTGACTCTTTCTTTCATAGCCATGGAAATTTTTGTCAAAGACATCTTCAAATAGTATGGAAAATTTAGGGGCTTATCTCGAAATTGTCCGAGAAGCCGAATGTGAAATAGAAATGCGAGGCCAAAGTGACCTTCACACGTTATATACTTCTACAAGAAGAAAAGGAGGCGACGATACTTACTTCTTAAAAAATTTTGTGGAATCCCCTTGCTCCAGTCAGGGTTTGAATGATCGAAAGAAATGCAAATTCCCTTGTTGAAGCATTGGTTCTTAAACCATCATTCCCCATCTTGTGGAATTCCACATGCCCGCGCCACCAAGTCCTCTGTTAACCTAAACTGAACATTTCTGACCTGCACTTTATCACCACTTAGGTTCAAGGAAAGCGACTTCGTTACTTCAGAGTTATGGCCATTGAACTTTTGAAAGAAGGGCAAACATCCTGCTTTTTCCAGCCTCGCTTTGCTGCGAGGGTCAGCTTCAAGCAGCATGAGGCTCTGTGGCTCAAATAGAACAGGGGCTTGTAGTTTGGACATGGTGAAAGAGGAAATGGACAGATCATATGAGGAAGGAAGGGACAAAGTGAATGCGGCTCACAGGAATGCATATGGGAGAAAATAATTAACATAGTTTACGGGAATACAGACTGAGACCTTTGCAGTGGATTTCTTAACAAATAAAGGATGGGAAATATTGAAAAACATGCTGATTTTCGAAAGGCAGGTCATGATCGTGATTTCCATCATGATATGACCTACAGGATTAACCTAGGAAATACAACCACCATGATGTTAGAATCATGATGACAGGTCATGGAATTTACGCCGCAATGGCTTATGACCATGTTTTTCCACAAGGGTTACTATAGCCTAAGTCATGCAATTTAAAAAAAAAAACTAAAGCGTCATTATACCTTACCTCAAGCATCTTATCACCGATTTTACCTTACAGAGATTACCTCCAATGGTCCAGTCCTTTGATGACGTTTCTTGTCCTTGCAATGATAATTTACTGACATTACATCAGCCACACGATCACATAATTCATGACTTAGATCAATAATGATTGTTAGTACTATATCAAATGATTTAAAATAATGTTATGTCTATACTTTTGTCTTTCAAGAAACCAAGCCGTTGCTGCAGGAAATGGAACTGTGCCTGTCAAATGTTTTGTAGGAATTAAAATGTGACTGTTGAACATTTTGGAGGAATTGAAGTAACTATTGAACATTCTGCATGAATTGAAACTGTGTCTGTTGAACCTTTAATAGGAAACCATTCTCTCCACCGTTTATGTATAGTCCATTGCACATGAATGAAGGTGTTTATGTCGAATGTGCAATTATCTCATTGAATTACCAGTCATTGAGGTCAATTGTTAACCAATGTGAGGCCCATCACCATTAATGAGAGTGAGGACCAAGGTACCATGATGCATCTTATCAGGTGTGAATTTATGAGATGTTGTCGAGTCCCCTATAGGATCCAGTAGTAAAGGAGTCATAATGATTCTCCATTGTTGCCAACGAGATAGTCTGTCATTAGGGAATACAAGCTTCAAGGCATCACAAGGCTCTAATCCTGCACCCAGATAATTTGCTAATGTCGATGGGCCAAGATTATTGGAAGGAGGGCCTTAAGAAATCCTACATCAGTCCAACATGAGAAATCCACAGATTAACTGAAAAAACAAATTTTATTGATAGGATCCCAAAGGATCTATTGACCTGTATTTTTAACGAGCCTAGGGTAGTCCATGCTCGCTAGATTTCAATTTTAGAGAGTCTGAAATACTGAAAAATAATACTCGAAGGGGCTCCTTTTCCATAGTTAGTCCATTGGGCTTGGAAAAAGGAATAAAACTATACCCAATAGACATTCCTCTTATGGTTTACTGAGCACGAGGAAGAATAAAGTGAGCTAATTGTATCAGCAGGAAAGTTAGGAAGAGATAGTGGAAGGAATAATCCCTTCCCTTACTATCTTCGACTCTTTCTTCTTCACAATTTCTTCCACAAATTACTCCTTAGATTGGAGTTTTTGATATATCTTGAGCTTGTTCCGATTCACCAAGAAGGTAAAATTCCCATCATCAATAGTTTTAATCCGAACAGATCCATTATCAAAAGCTTTCTCGATCTCATAGGGTCCTAGCCAATGTGTGTTAAATTTCCCTTTAAAGTTCTTAAATTTCGAATCATACAACAATACCCAGTCTCCCTCTTTGAATTGCTTATTTTTGATGTATCTGTCGTGCCATTTAGCCCTTTGTTGTTGGATCAAGTCAGTATGCTGAAAAGCATCTTGTCTGATCTCATCAAACTCATTGAGCTGCAAGATTCTCTGTTGTTGTGCTTCATCAAGGTATATACCCAAATCAGCTGCCATCTTGAAAGTTTTGATCTGAAATTCAATAGGCAATGAAAATTGTTTTCCATACACTAATTCATACGGAGAGAAGCCGATGTTACCCATCCATGTGATCTCGTAATCCCACAATGCCTCAAGAATTTTGTCAGACCAATCCTTCTTGTGTAATTGCACTGTCTTGGTAAGGATTATCTCCAACTCCTTACTGGTTGATTCCACCCGCCCATTGGCCTGTGGATAATAAGGGGTAGACTTTCGACGGGTAATATGATATTTTTTCACAATTCGTTGTATAATCTTAGACACAAATTGAGTACCTTGATTAGTAACTATTTCCCTAGGTACTCCAAATCTCACAAAAATATCAGAGAAAATAAAATCTACCGCTGATTTCTCTGTTTCTCTAGGTAGTTCTCTTGACTCCACCCACTTTGTAAGATAATCAGTACAAACCAAGATATACTTCTTACCTTTGGACATATGATTGATGGGACCGACAAAATCAAGAACCCACCTCTCGAAGGGTTCTATGAGAACCTGTGGCTGCAAAGGCATCTCGTCCGATTGTATAGGTTGCCCCATTCTCTGGTAGTTATCATACTTACGAACATACTCCTTTGCATCTTTGAAAATACTTGGCCAATAATAACCTGAGCGAAGGATATTATAAGTTTTATGCTTGTCTGCAAAGTGTCCTCCATAAGGTTCATCATGACAGGCTCTCAAGATGTCATAGATCTCATCTTCTCTGACACACATGCGAATAATCAAATCAGGTCCAGTGAAAAAGATATCTCCCCTGATCCAAGAGTAATAAAAACTTTTCCTAATAATTCTCTTTTTCTTATTAGATGAAAAGTAAGGTAGAAACTTTCCTGTAGCAAGGTAATTAGCCATGTCTGAAAACCAAGGCGTTTTAACAGAGATGGAAAAAAAATTTTCATTTGGAATTTATCATTAACAAGAACATCCTCACTTGCATGGTTAAGCCTAGACAAGAAATCAACTACCTGATTTTCGTTTCCCGGTCTATCCAATAGCGTGATGTCAACTTCCTGTAGCAGCAACAACCACCTAGTAATTCTACCATTAGTGACTGGTTTATTCATGAGATAACGAATAGTAGAATGATCAGTGTGCAAAAAAAATTCATAACCCATGATGTAATTTCTAAACTTGTTAATAGCATAAATCACAGCAAGGAATTCTTTTTCAGTTACTGTATAATTCAGTTCTGTAGGAGTTAAGTTTTTACTAACAAAATAAATAGAATGGGTTACAGCATCCTCATTTTGACCCAATACTGCTCCTATGGTTGAATCAGAGGCATCAATGGAAATATGAAAGGGAAAACTCCAATCTGGGCCTCTCAAGATAGGTGCTGAAGAAATATTTTCCTTGAGTTTATCAAATGCAGCTTGACACTCATCATTCCAATGAAATTCAGATTCTTTGGTCAATAATTTGAACAATGGAGAGGTTACCTTTGTAAAATTTTCAACAAACCTTATGTAGTGGCTTGCATGTCCAAGAAAAATTCGCACTCCCTTTTGACTAGTTGGTGGGGGTAGCTTTACAATAATTTCAATTTTTTCCAAATAAACCTTAATTCCTATAGCAGAAACATGATGACCCAAAAAAATTCCTTAAGTCATAATCATAAAAAAAATTCAATACTTAATGAAATATTAGTTTCTCTACATCTCTACAAATTTTTTTCAAGATTATGTAAAGCCTCTTCAAAAGTATCACCCATGACTGTAAAATCATACATATAAACTTCCACACAATCATGCAAAAGATCAGAGAAAATACCAAGGACTGCTCGTTGAAATGTGGCTAGTGTGTTGCATAGACCAAATGGTAATACTTTATATGCATAGGTACCCTTGGGACATGTAAATGTTGTATTTTCCTGATCCTATGGAGCTATCCTAATCCGATTTTATCCGCTGAACCCATCTAGGAAGGAAAAATACTTTTTCCCTGCTAGAGTGTCCAGTACTTGGTCTATAAATGGTAAAGGGAAATGGTATTTTAATGTAGCTTTGTTTAGTTCCCTATAATCTACACACACTCGCCATTTAGCATTCTTATTGGGGACAATAACTAGTGGGGATACCCACTATTAGTGTCAATATTTTCATACTTCCACCAGGGATCAAAACACATTTGCATGTGTGTCTTAGGTGTCCCATTCTGAATAAATTTTTCATCATTCCATTAAGTCATGACATAAAATTGTTCCATTGGTGGTTGTCCTTGTCAAATAAGCTTCATTCTCCCTCAGAAGATCATATTGGCTGACTCATTCTCATTTATCTTTGAGCATAAAAACACCTATGGAAATGCTATGTTCACTTGGGAGTCTTTAAAGTCAAAATCTCATTCAAAATTCAGGTCAAAAAGCAGTCCCATTAGGTCATTAGGTTTTTTCAATTCTCAAGGTCATTCCTTCATTCAGATGAGGTTAGCACATATATGAGAGGGACTAAATAAGATCATCATGATGTATTTATTATACTTTCAAAGTTTTATTCATTATTTTAATGATTTTTATATCAAAATGTCATTTTGATATAAAATCCAATATGTAGTTTTTTTTTTTCAAATGTAATTTCATGTTTTCATATGTAATAAATGCAATCCCAAAACTGTCAAAGTGCAATCATGTCCAGCCTAAGTAAGCAAAAAAAGCCAAACTCCATGTTGATCAAGCCTGCAATGCCAAAAGTAACAAAGCAAAAAGAGTATCAGTGTTAAAGAGGAAAAGTGAACATTAGAAAAGTGGGTAATTTAAATTAAATTTCAAATCCACTAAAGCTATAAAGCCCATCAAGCACTTCAAAACAAGTCATTGTTTCCATTGAGCCATCAAGAGTCTTCAGCAAAGGGGAAAATCTGATTTTTTTGAGTAGTTTGGGTCAAAATTTCTTGGTACTGCGTTTTTTCACCTCGGCACTGCGATAATGTCTGAGCATTGTGCTAATACCCAGCCACGCTATGCTAATGCCCAAAAATCGTAGTGCAATTTACACTGGCGCTACACTAATACCCAAGGGTGCTGCGCTAATGCCTAGTTTGGTCCCTAAGCCTCGAAACTCAGTCAAAGTACCTCAAATATTCAACAAAGTTTCTCTAACACCTTTTGACAAGTAAGTAACATGAAAATTTCACCTCCTTGCAGTCTTTAAGAGAAGTTTCATGGTGTTTTTGGTTTCTATGTGAAATTTGGAAGTTGGTTAGGCTACAAACCCTAGATTCATTCTTTGTTCCCAAATTTGACACCCATAAACCTCACATTCTCTTCCAACATCACTATAAACACTACTCCATCCCTACAACACCATATCTCTTTCCCTAAATCCCTAATTTCTAGGCATCTCAATTTCCTAGGCAGCCCTATCAACCTTGTAATAAAATTCCAATTCCCAATCCCTTAAGAATTTTGATCCCCTATCACCTCCCTGAGTTCAATAACCCCTGCCCCAATCTCCCTAATTTTTCTAAGAACTATCCCTATTCCCTAGAACTATTTCACTCCCCATCCCCATCCACCTCATCCCTAGGGATTCAAAGCTTTCAAGCTCAAGATGTCTGAAGAGGAGGACAGAGATATCAGTGAGGAACAAACACCAAATAAAAGTGATCACAAAGGAGGGAAAATTACAATATGAGCCAATAACCACAAAGGAACTCATGGCCTCTCCTCTCACTGTGTCTTGTTTTAAACATGTTGGTTTCTTTGAGTTTTGTGAAAGGGTGCAACAGATTCAGTATCACCCTGTGTTGACAAGGTTGTTCATCACAAATCTTCATGATGGGCAGGTCACTCTTGCTGGGGCCACTTTTACTATGTCCACTAATGCCATTTCAGCTACTACAGGGATCCCTAATGTGGGAGAGAAATGGTTTAAAAAGGTAAACCTTGATTTGAGCTTTTATGAGCCATATCTCAAACCTAGATATAAGGATGATAAGAAAACTATTTTCCATTTCTCTCATCTCCTTGATCGGTATGTCTCCATGATGAAAATAATCATGAAGTATTTCACTTGTGAGGGGAGGTTTTCTCGACTCTATTCATACCATATTCGACACCTCATGCACTTCACTAGAGTCAAAATGCTTCATATACCCTACCATCTCTCCCAAAGCATTGACAAGATGGCATACATTGTACAAAGGAGGCGTTATAATCATCAAATGCAAATTATTTTTCATCATTCCCTCATTAAGATGGTAGTCAAGCATTAGCTTGAGCAGAAGAACATTTCATGGGACACATTCATTGCAAATGAAATTTTCACTACCTCACCTAGTCATCATGAGCAGAGCATCCCTTCCTCATCTCATCCTCCCATATCCACTTCTCCATCTCAGCCTGCTGCTCATACATCATCACCCAGTCATATGCATTCACTTCATGTTGATCCTACTTCTTCACCTTTCCGTAATCCTTCACCATTATCACATCATGATACTCAGGCATCAAGCAGTGAAAAGGACATTGAGGCAACTTGGGTTAATGTCACTAATGTTGAGCCATTTCCCAAGACCTATCAGAGAGGCCGCATGCATGTGTTTGCTTCACTTGGAGTGAAAGGGGCCATGCCTTCTTCATAAAAAAAAAGGTAGACAAGGGCAAGGAAAAGGCTGAAGAGCCAATCATTGAGGAGCAGGAGGACAAACATGAAATAGAGTAGGAGTTTCAGCTGATTGACCTTGATGAGGAGGATAAGGATAGAATCACCAGTGCATTAATTAGAAGAAAAGAGGCAAATATTCATGAACTTCAAGATAATATTGACAGAGCACAAGATGTGATTGGTTTTCTTGAGCAAGAGAATCAATAGCTAAAGATAAAGCAGATTATCAGTGAGGTAAAGACCATCAAAGTAAATAAAGAGGTAGAAAGGGCTAAAACCTTGTTGGAGGAGATCTTGGACATATTTGGTGATATTGATGATGAGGAGTGTTAGGTCCTCGTAATTTGTCAGATTGGAAGGACCAAATGTACAAGGGTAACATCAAACCATTCTTTGGAGTCCTAGGACCTAGCCTTCCTGGACTTAGAGAGGGCTCTCTCCATATTTGTGTAAAAAATATAACTTGATAGATTTTAGGATAGTTATAAGGATTAGGGTTTGTTTGTTTGTTTGTTTGATTGGGTAGGCTTTCAAGCAGAACATATAGAGTAAGAGAGGTTTATACCATCGAGTTATGGAGTCTGAAAAAGGCCTAGAAAAGTACATCAATAAGTCAAGGGTGTTTTAGAGGGCAAGTATAAAAAAGCCAAATGGATCTTCAAGGCTTATGTGAGTGAAGTGAACATTAAATTGTGAACAAAGTAGGTGCAAAGGGTAGTTAATAATCCTTTAACAAATAATACAACAAGAAAAGTCTTTGAGAACACTATGCATAAAGAAATAACCAAAGACAGAGCATACCATACTTCTATGACCAAACCCTAGCAAGTAAACATCAAGATAACAATCCAACAAACCCTAGATAGCATTAAACTTGTAAAGTCTCTAGTGATTTCACCTTTAGGCAAAGAAAACATCTAAGATAACATATAGTAATGATCAAGAAGCAGGGAACTCCTAAATTCCTTAATCAGAATATAAATATCTTCAAAGCAAGCATTCAAGATGGACAAAAGGGTAGGGAAAACCATTAACCTCTTTAGTCAAACCCTATTTAGCAATACTTTGAAGAAAAGATCTAAAAAAAAAATGTTTAAGTGATTCTAAAGGGTAGGGAAAACCATAAAATACTTTGGCACTAACTCCATTAAATCATTCTTGAGATAAACAAGCTGAGTGGGTTTAGAGAGCAACTAATAATTCTCTTAACTAACCTAGCAGAGGGAAACATGAAATAAATAGAAATAGACAGACTTAAGGTGCTTCAACAACATATCTTAAGCTAAAATTTCTGTCCTAGAGCAAGAGAAAGATGAAACAATATGTAAAACATAAGATGACAAGTACAAAATGAGAAAGACATCACCATTAGCCATGTTCATGAATCTTGGAAATGAGCTTTTCTTATTGATATCGAATCAATAATCTTCACAAAGCTCCAAAACCAAAAAATCCTCACAACTCAAAGTCTATGAGGTTTTCCTCAACAATAAACCAATAACCAACATGTATAATGAGGCCTCAATGCAATATTTAACCTGCAAATGAGGAGGTGGAAACCCTAGATAGGGTTTCTAGAAGTCATAAATTCCTCATAAATGCCAAATTTGTCCATTAAGATCATATAAGGCCCAATGCACAAAATATCTAATGTAATAAATGAAAAATAACTTATAACACCTAAATTTGGCAAAAAATGACTTTGAGGCTCCTCAATAGCTCCAAAATATCTCCAAATGTGTTTTTTTGACTTTGTAGGCAAGGGCGCAACACTGAGGTCCAAGGGTGCAACGCCTGCACCGGAAAAATAGGTCATCTTGCAGCTGAGTTTTGAAGGCCTTCCTGGTGTCCAAATGAGCTCCATGATAGCTCATTGGAAATCTTGTCAAGTCTACTTTCCAAAACTTCCTTTAGTTTTCTGATTGGAATTCATTTACCTGCTAAAAAACAAAATCACCCAAGATTGCTCAGGGCGCAGCGCCAACTCTGAAAACATGGCAGAAAGGTGGTTTTTTTGGTGTTTTTGTGAAAATTCCTGATGACTAACAATGGCTCCACTTGGGGAGGGAAACTTTTTTTCAGGAAGTGTCCAGGACCTCAGAGTTTAGATCTCTGAGTTTTGAAGACCAGTATCTTGCTTGTACTTGGCAGATCCCTCTTCCTTCAGTTGCTGATTTTATCTTGAAGCTATGATCTCAAAAATCTGAAAAGACATGATTGCTTCAATATCAGTTCCACCTACCAATCATAATTTTCCTAAATTTTTTTCTTCTTCTGGGTGCACTTGGACTAGCCAAACCTTAACATTTTTTTTTTGAAAGCATAAAAACTATCTACTTCTACCCTTATCACTTCCAAGAGTTCAGATTAGGCTAATGAACTCTCTTATTCTCTACCTAGTTTACTTACCTGTCAAGATTAAGCTGTTTGACAAATTTTTTTCTCTAACCTACTGACATGAAATTCAAAACATGATCAAACCAGGATTAAGCAATCTGATTTGCCATGGGCTGTGGCATTTGGACAAGCTACACACAAACATTATTTTTGTACAATAAAAAGCTAGAAAACATGAGGGCTATGATTTAGAATTGGTTATGCATACCTATATTTCTCTTTTGGTTCAGATTTGATCATTGAAACCAAATATCTTTTCCTAATCTAATATACTAACAAGCCAAGCTTAAATGGTTTGACAAGTCTTCTTTCACTAACTTATTAACAAAAAATTACAACATGTCCAATCATGACTAGGCTAGATGACTAGATAAGACTCTCTTTCTTAAGTAGTGGAATTTATACTTGCACACTTTCAGAAATACTCTTTTTTGGTATGGGGTTGTACCTCTTCTTTTGACCTGCCCTCTTTTCTTCTTTTCTTTGTTTTTGTGTCTTTTTAGATCAACATTCTATAACTAAAAAATAGAAAGATGCTCATAGTGCCGAGCTTATTTTCATACCTATCTATCCTAATCTAACTTGGAGGCATACATTCATTTGGTGAACTCTCTTTTTCAATACGACCAATCAAGTAGATGCCCACATGATATATTCCTGTACAGTTCTTTGAGTATGATGAACAGACAAAGAGGCCACTCCCATCTCACTTGATTTTGAACAGTAGTGCCTAAAATTTTCTTTAAACCTTGCATCAAACTGCTCCTGACATATTTAACCCCCTCTTAAAAAGTATCTAAGAAAACAACAAAGGGATTTTAAATAATAACTAACTCTGAGGAGTCGAATAACCGGCTGTATCCAGGATCATCCCTTGTTCTAGCTTGTTAATCCTGGGATTATTTTGAGAAAGAAACTCCACCTCTTCCTCATGATCATCTGTATTGGCGGCCTCATCATATATTGCAATGTTGTCCTCCGACAAATCTGGTATGCTCTGATTGACTGGGCTGAATTCTATCTGAAGACCATCATTAAGAGCATTTTCTGGCAATAGGTCTTCTTGAGGAGGTAGTGCAACAACTCTCCTGTGATTATCAATTTCCAAGCCTTCTTCTGCAATTTGAAATTCAATGGAACTTGGTGGCTGCAAATTTGGAGCTAAGGAGGATTCTATGTCCCAAATGATTTCCTCAACCATTTAAGGAAATTCCTTCTCATTAAAAACTTGCTCAAGAAGTTCATTATCTTCCCCAACCTCAACATCAAAACTGAAAGGCTGCTGATTTCTAATCACATGAAAGTTATTTCTGATAGACTGAAATGAAGTAGAACAAAGAGTCAAATATTCTTCACTTACTTCCAAATTTTCTAGAATTTCCTCATCAGTGTCATAGCTGATATGTATTGGATGATTACTGTTTTCAAATTAATGAAACTGCACTTCTTCCCACAAACCAACTACTGATTGCTATGCAAGATCAGCTTCTGTTTGGGGAAAATAATCATCATCATATTTATCAAACTTTGGAAAATCATCAATATAAGTAATGTCACCAATCATAAATATTGTATTATTAGTCTGTTTTTCTTCGAATTGATCTACAACTCCATTTTCTGATCTGTGGTAGCTGGGATTAGCAGGAAAACAAATATAAATGTTTTGTTCACATGAAGGTTTAGAGGCTAGCTGCATGTTTAGAATCTGATTTATTTCCTCTTCAGTTAAAAGAGGAGGCATTTTTCTCTTTCTTTGGATAGAACTACATCAATTCTCTTTCTCCCGTGAAGGTTGATTCTGAGGTTGAATGTATTCTTTAGCCTCACCTAGAAGAGATGATGAATCATCACTTGTGCCTTCAGAGAGATCCTGTGGATTTTCTTCCATTTATTGAGTGATTTCATCCTCTACTAACTCCTCTGGGTTGTTATGAAAAATTATTTGAGAATGAAATTCATGAATTGCTACTAAGAGATCTTCACGATGCAAATTTCCTAAATCTTCATCAATATCTACAAGGTATTGTATGATATCCTGAGATTGATCACAACAATTTTCAGCCAATGATAAATATGGAGAATTATCTTTATAATGCTCATAAAATGCCTTGTGGAGATCCTTTAAGGAAAACAAACTACCAGGTTTTAGACCCTCATACCATTCCCTTTCCTTCCCTTCTAATATTAGCATGAACATCTTCATAAGGCAGTCCTCATGCCATTCAACTTTTAACCCCCATACATGCATATGAAACTTGATGAGGTGTAACAAAGGGTCATCAAAATTTTCATCTTGAAACATAGGTAGGGTTTTTTCCCAATTTATCTGAGGCAATTTGTGTGGGAATCCAGGGATGTGATCTCTGTTCATTGGAGCATACCTTTGTTGTATCCTGGGATCCATCTTTTTCAATTAGTTAGCGGAAGGGTCTACTACATCTTCTCAACCAGTCTAGAGTCTTCTACTAGTGGAGTCTTTAGGTCTATTTAGAGTTGTGGAGTTGCTAGGTGGAAGATTTCAACTTTTCTGTCCACCATCAACAATATCAGGATTGATTAAAGCATTCCCAGGGGAGTCTGTGAAGACTAGTGGAGTCAAAAGGGCTACTGAAGACCAGTGGATTCACCAGGTGGATGATGCTTATTGTTTTGAGGATGTACTTGTTGTCCACCATCAACAACTAAATACCAATCTAAGGATTTTTTTGGGTTTTCTGAGGTCCTAAGGAATACTTAGATTTTCACTGACTCAGAAGGTCCCACCGTGATCTCCATTATGTTAGGTCCTCGTAATTTGTTAGATTGTAAATACAAAATGTACAAGGGTAATATCAAACTAGTATTTGGAGTCCTAGGACCTAGCCTTCCTATACTTAGAGAGGGCTCTCTCTATATTTGTGTAAAAAATGTAACTTCATAGCTTTTAGGGTTTTGATTTTAGGCTAGTTATAAGGATTAGGGTTTGTTTGTTTGTTTGTTTGGTTGGGTAGGCTGTCAATCAGAATAGATAGAGTAAGAGGGGTTTATACCATTGGGATATGGAGTCTGCAAAAGGCAGAGAAAAGTACAACAATAGGTCGAGGGTGTTTCGGAGGGCAAGTATAACAAAGCCAAATGGATCTTCAAGGCTGATGTGAGTGAAGTGAACAAAGTAGTAGAAAAGGGCAGTTAAGAATCCTTTAACAAATACTACAACAAGAAAATTCTTTGAGAACACTATGCATAAAGAAATAACCAAAGACAGGGCATACCATACTTCTATGACCAAACCCTAGCAAGTAAACATTAAGACAACAATCCAACAAACCCTAGAGAGCAGTAAACTTGTAAAGTCTCTAGTGATTTCACCTTTAGGCAAAGAAAACATCTAAGATAACATATAGTAATGATCAAGAAGTAGGGAAATACTTAATTCCTTAATCAGACTACAAATACCTTCAAAGAAACCATTCAATATGGACAAAAGGGTAGGGAAAACCATAAACCTCTTCAGTCAAACCCTATTTAGCAATGCTTTGAAGAAAAGACCTAAAAAAAAATGCTTAAGTGATTCCAAAGGGTAGGGCTAACCATAAACTAATTTAGCACTGACTCCATTAAATCATTCTAGAGATAAACAAGTTCATTGGGTTTAGAGAGCAACTAAGAATTCTCTAAACTGACCTAGGAGAGGAAAACATGAAAGCAATAGAAACAAACAGACTTAAGGTGCTTCAACAACATATCTTAAGCTAAAATTTCTGTCCTAAAACAAGAGAAAGATGAAACAATATGTAAAACATAAGAGGATTCACGAAACATGTTCATGAATCCTTCAAATGAGCTTGTCTTATTGATATTCACTAAAAAATATTCACAAAGCTCCAAAACCAAAAACTCCTCACAACTCAGAGTCTATGAGGTTTTCCTCAATAATCAACCAACAACCAAAATGTACAATGAGGCCACAATGCAGTATTTAACCTACAAATGAGGAGGTGGAAACCCTAGATAGGGTTTCTAGAAGTCACAAATTCCTCATAAATGCCAAATTTGTCCATTAAGACCATGCAAGGCCCAAGGCACAAAATATCTAATGTAATAAATGAAAAATAACTTATAACACATAAATTTGGCAAAAACTGACTTTGAGGCTCCTCAATAATTCCAAAATATCTCCAAGTGTGTTTTGTTGACTTTGCAGGCAAGGGCGCAGCACTGAGGTCCAAGGGCACAGTGCCTACACTAGAAAAATAGGTAATCTTGCAGCTGAGTTTTGAAGGCCTTCCCGGTGCCCAAATGAGCTCCGTGATAGCTCATTGGAAAGCTTGTCAAGTATACATTCCAAAACGATGGCCTCTAGTTTTCTTATTGGACTTCATTTACTTTCTCAAAAACTAAATCACCCAATACTGCTTAGGGCGCAGCACGAGCTCTGAAAACAGGGTAGAAAGTTGGTTTTTTGGCACTTTTGGAGGACCAAATCTGCTCCAAATGATTTGAAATTTGGTGTGTGTGATTTAATTGGCAAGATGAACCCAAAAATGCAAACCGTTTCTCAAAAGAGTGCCCCAAAAAAGAGTGCAGCACTAGTGGCGCTGCACCTTTGGCCCTAAAAAAAAGTCAAAAACTCTAAAAAATAAAAAAGATGCGAAAATGTGTGAAAATCTGGATTTGCCTTGTTGACTATGTTTGTGATGTTGGTAGGGGATGAATCAGTAGGAATGTTAAGGTTTCATTTTTCTTTAGCCTCTTTGGTCCCACCAGATTCTTCATAGGCCTCATTTCCCTCACTGCTCTTTCCTCACAGCCACTTGCATCATTACTGCCACCAAGGCTCTTTGAGCCATTGTCAACATCCTCACTGTTGATCTCTACCTCATCATTTGCTTCCTCTTCATTTTTTGATTCATCAATGCTATGTGCCTCATCACTATTTTCCTCACTATTGTTACATAAAATTTTGTCACTATCCCTGCAATCCCCATCTCGCACATTGGAGGGTCATTTCTGTGACTAATAAGAAGTTCCATGCCTTGCAAAGACCATCATTGCATCCCTTTACATGAGAGAAATATTCCTTCTGTTGAAAATTCCCTGAGCAGAGCTTCAGAAACCCTTGTTTTTGACTTGGCGCGAGTAGTCAGTTCTACCCTTGTGCCGATGAGGAATATTAACACTGGGCCCTGCACCAGGTGGCACTCTGTCTCAGTTAGAAACCTGTGCCGAGCTGTTTATGGAATGTTTTAAAAAAATAGAGGCAGATATTCCACTCCAACAACTTTGAGGATGAGTCATTGGGAGTGGTTGGACTGAATAAACACGGACTCCCTCCTTTAGTTTATAGTTTCCACCTCCCATGAGAACCTCCTAAAGGATAGGCCTCCCTTCCACCTTTGTAGGGATCCTAACCTCCTCATTTTTCTCTATTAAAAGAAGTTATCTCTCCTTGGATAAGCTAGCTGAACATGGAGAATTGAATTACTATAGCTGAATTGTTGAAGAGATAGAACAAGAAGGAACTTCGTTGAGATATCTTAAGTCCATGCCCTCATCCCGTCCGAATCCCCTGACGAGTATTTGAGACTCGCTTCGGCTGAACTCCACTGAAGGAGACTACGATGTCAAAGCTTTGGTTGTAACTCTTCCTTCTACCAATTCATATACGTTTTTATTGTTTGGTTCCCATTTTTTTTTATGTTGTTTTTTTTAATGCAATATTCTTATCCCTCTTTGACTGGCTAGTAGTTATGAATGAAGTTATTATGTCGTATGTTGTTCTTGTTTTCTAATCTATGTGCAGGTATCCGAGCATGACTGTAGAAGGATTGTGACTTGCCGAGGCAGGAATGAGAGGCCACCACCACTACAACCGCGACGCCAGCATTGGACTTCAGGTAGGTCAATCTACTGTATCCTTTTTTCATTCAGTAATTAGGAACCTACACTCTAGCATGTCTCTTTGTTTCTAGACCCACTCTAGGCCTAGAGGGATCGTCTCTGTACGCAAAGAGGATTTACCTGCTTAAAAAAAAAGAGTTTCCTTTGAGTTTTTCCGTCTTTGAGGTCTTCGTCATTCGATGAGTTTAGTAAAACGACCATTTCCCTATTTGTTCATATGTTTTTCATCAATTACGATCTTTAATTTTTTCTTGAAGTGGTGAGTCTAGTCTTGGTTGGTAGTGTTATATTCGGTCCTTACAGCCCTCTGTCAGAGATCATTTCGCTTTTTGCATATCATTTTTAGGTGTCTCGCTCATTCCACTTCGTTGCATTTCGCTAGGGGCATGCCATTGACTGATGAGAGGGTCTGGTCTTCTTGTGTTTTCTCATGCTTGTACCTGCAGGGCTAATTAAATTTCCTCAAAAATCACTGAAGTTCAGGTCACTTCATTCATGGTCATAAATGATTATTTTTGTCCAAAAAGAGTCTTTAGTCCTAGAGTCTAGGGTTTTCAGTCCTTTGATAAAAGCCCGCAGGCCATGAGGTTAGTTTCGAAATGATTCCTATTTTATATTTTTATTCTCAAAAACATTTCAAGACATTTCTAGTCCAAAACTCTGTCCATAAGAAATTCAGAGCAAGCCTCTGATCTTTGCCAAATCCAAATGCCAAAATCCCTGCAAGAATCAAGACATTTCATCAGTCCAAGACTTAGAAAAAATAATGAAGAGCCAAAAGACAACATTGTATTAAGTGATAAAGTGCCAAATTCCCAAACATTACAAAGTGGGTTATGGAGCAAATTTAAATCAAAGTTGATTTTTATGAGATATTTTTCAACCCATATAAAGCATTGAGACAACTCATTTGCACAAATTCCCAAGGCAGAGTTCGAATTGGTGAGTTGAGGGGTGAAATCTTGTTTTTCACAGCCGTGGACTGGAGCTGGAAGTGCGCGCGGCGCATAGAGGAGGCGCGCGACGCACAAGAGGCGCGCGACGCATTGGGCTGCTCAGGCCCATGCAAATTAGCACGCGCGCGACGCACATGCTGCGCGCGACGCACTGTGAAAGCGCGCGACGCATAGAATCTCAGAGCCAAAAATTTTCGCTCCTTCGTCCAGATTCATGCCAGATTGCCTCAAACTGTTTGCAAGTAGGTTTTCCACGTTTTCTCAGTGAATTTTGGACATGATTATGGTGTTTTGAAAGTGGAGAAACAAGTGTTTATGTGGAGAAATATAAACCCCATGTTCATTGTTAAATTCATTGCTTAGGGTTTGGAAACAAAGGTTAGTGATTGTGTGGGGGTTTGCAAACTTGTGTTGTTGTTATATATGCTCATGCATCTACTGTCAGTGGTGTCCCTGCTCATTTTTTTTTACCTTAGCCTCACGCTCTCTCTTTGCCATTACATCACTGCTCTCATTGTTATGGCCATTATCATTTTCACACCATTTGCCATTCATGTTATGACATAGTCCCATTTTCACTTGTCCACATCCTCCATTGACGTTGTCAAACACTGCCAGGGCTATTGACACGTTTGTTCCTAATAGTTATTTCCCCCACATTACATTCTCTTTTCTACTCACTTGTCAAATTCCCTTATGATCAAAGCAGTGACTGTTTTTCATGCATACTCATTTGACAGAGTCATTACCACTGTGGCTTTCCTATAACACTTTGATACACATGTGACATATTTGGGTGTTGAGCATACATTGAACTTTTGTCTTCACTACGCCTATATCAACATATATATTGCAAACATCTTGTTTTCAAAGCCATGTCAGAGACAGATTTAGTTTATGAGCAGGAGTATGACAGTGATTGCACAGCAGATGTTAATGTGCCACGGAGGTCTCACAAAAGTGGCAAAAGCGGTAGGCATGTCAGGGAGGAGCCTACTTCTTTGGTTCAATTGCAGGCTTGCCCGCTTGCAATGGATTGTTTTCAGCATCAGCCTTGTTTCCAATACTGTGAGATGATTTCACAAACCCATCATCATCATGAGCTAGCTCGTCTATTTGTTCTACATTTACATGATGGCCGTGTAAACCTTGCCGGGGTTAACTTCATTCTGTCACCAGAGACCATTGCTCAGGCCACCAGAATACCAAACATAGGAGAGGAATGGAACAAACGACAGCAGCTAGAGAAATCCTACTATGAGCCATACATCAAACCTGGGTATATGAGGCAGCTGAGCAGGGTATTTCCATTCAGATTTCTGAAGGATGAGTTTGCACCATTGATGAAACTCATCATTCGATATTTCAGTTGCGAGGGCAGATTCTCGCGCCTCTATGCGTACCATGTCCATTTGTTGATGCATTTCACGAGGGTACGTATGATGAGCATTCCATACTTCATGTATCGCAACATAGAGAGGATGACATTTTTTGTACAGAAGAAGACCCCAGAACAACAGCATAGCAGTATATATCATTACGCGCCGATCAAAATCATGGTGGTACATCAGTTGACACAGCAGGGCATTACTTGGGAGGATTTCATCTCCCGTGACTTCTTCGTAGTGCCACAGCCACCTCCCGAGGTAGTTCATGATGAGGGAGAGCCTTCACATCAGCTAGACATTCCTGAGATCGAGCATATCAGTGCTCCATTGTATGTGACATACCAGCGAGGCCACAGGGTCTTATTTGCAGCTACACGACGGGTACTATCTCCACCCGGGGTGGAAGGGGTCTCATTGAATACATCAGCAGCGCGAGTATTATCTCCACCAAGGGTGGAAGGGGTCTCACCTTCTTCTTCAGCACAGGTACAGATTCATAACAGAGGCAAGAGGCCTATGCACGATGAGGGCCCATCAGGCGGTCGAGACACTGATTTCACATTCATCGATGTTGATGCGAGCTCTCCTAGCTCGAAGCTGAAAGAGATCATCCAGGAGCAAAAGGCCGAGAATGACACGCTGAAAGAGAAATTGCAGAGAGCTCAGTGGGTGATAAACTACCTGGAGCAGCGTAAAAAACAACTAGAGGACCAACACACACTTTTAGAGCTGCGGTGAATCCGTGAAGATCGACAATTGGCCCGGAAGAGACCTGGTGATATGACACCAGCTGATCGAGATACTTGCCTCACGCATGTTAACATTCATCTGGAAAATTTGTTGGAAAAAGAAAATAGAGACAAAGACATGCTCCGTCACATGAAAGGTCATTATTGGGCCCGCATGCACGTTTGCAAAGCAAAAATGAAGATTCTGAAGAGGAGGTTGAGCAGAGCACTAAAACGGCGGAAGAGGCCTGATCCACTCTGGATTTTGGCCGAGGCTTCGTTGGCCGGGCATGATACATGATGGAGGGTCTTCGCTCCGAATTTGAGCGAATTTGAAGAAGTTTTTGTCATTTTGGAAAATTTTGGTCTCAAAACAGGTTTTTCAGCCCAACGCGTAGCGCGTCGACGCGCGCGCTTATGATTGGGACACTTGCTGGAGGAAAACTTTATATTTTTGGATTTTTCATGGTAATTTATGCATGCTCCAGTATGGCCAAAGCATTTCACCAAGTTCTGGATGATCAAAAGGGCCAAAAACACCATGAAAACCACCTTTCTGCCACCTTTTGCACCAGCAGGAAGTACTTCTGGGAGAATGAAGTTTTGGAGGGGAAAATGAGCTCCAAATTTGAAAATTCCACTTGTTTTGGATAGCCAACATCCAGGGCTTTCCAACGAGCTATCATGAGCTCAATTTGGACTTCGGGAAGTGCCCCAAAAGTAGGCTGAAAGGTTCACTACGCATAGAGCTCAGGCGCGCTACGCATATAGATTTTTGGTCAATTTTTCACCTTCCAGCTCAGGATTTCGGCCAGTTGGACCAGTTTTTCTTGTGGATGTAATTTTTGAGTTATATTGATGTAATTTTATGGTTGGCATGTAACTTGGACTCACTTTTACCTATTCTAGATGATTCACTCCTAAAAAAGTAAAAATCAAATGTAAGAATCAGTTTCCTTCCTTTTAGAGGCAAGTTGTTTGGCTGCCTATATTCCAGCTCCTTGTTTAGAATTAGTTGAAATTGCTCCTAGAAGGAAGAATTCGACCCCTAGAGGTGTGGGAAGGAGTTATGATGGTCTATATGATGTAATTTCTCAATCATTTTCAGGGGTTGGATAGGTTGGACTCTTGGGAAAACTTTGGCACACTATTGTACATATTTTTCATATTTTGGCTAAGGAAAGATCAGAGGTTTTGCAGCACCTGTTGGGATTCTTGTGGATTTCAGTTCTTGATGGTGTTTTCTCTCAGTTTATTGTAAGTTATTTCATGTTTAATGTATTCCATTCCCTTCTTATGCTTCTGAAACTAAATGAATGAGTAAATGAGGTTGAATCCATTGTTTTCAGTGCTCTGCCTTTAAATTTGTTTAGTTTTACATGTTTTCGCCAGTTTGGAGAGGATCCATGTTCTCTCTTGCCCTCTTCAACTCCTTGTAATTCTGATCCATCCATACACCTAATCAAAAGAAACAAGACTACTGCCTACCTCGCCCCAACTCGAATTCTGCAAAGATTTGGCCTTATCCCCGGACCCAAAATTGTTTTTTCTCATTTCTCCAACAAAAACCCAAAAAATCAAAATCAAACTTTCCTATCTCTTTAATAGCCTAAAATCAGTATTCATTATTCATTATAAGTCATCTCAGCCCCGTTGAAGACCTTTTTCCAAGATAGACCCGGAGAGAGCCCTCTCCTGTCCTCGTAGGGCCAGCTACGAGGCTGAGCGTGGTTTGATGTAGCCTTGAGTTTTACCTTATTTCAGCCTAAGGTAGATTTGAGCGCTAGCAGGTAGAAATTATTTGTTTTTTCTTGTTTAGGCATTGGTGCTTTTATATTTATGATAGTAGCACCGATTGGTGCTAGTTATTAGTTAGCAACCCGCACCAATTGGCCATTGGCGCTAGTTTCACCCACAAAAGTCGTGCAAATTTCACGGTGTGTGAAAAATTAAGGTTTTTTCCCTAAGTCCTTCACCATTGTGTCTTGCCCTTCCAGTCCTTTTTTCTGTATGATTTACAAGTTCTCCCCTTTACTTGTTCACATCTGAGCATATATTACATTGCTCATTGTTCTGCTGAAAAGTTTTCTTTCTATGATTGCTTGATGTAAAAGGGAATGAATGCCATGTTTTGATCCCATGATTTGGAATTCCTCTTTGTGCTTGAACTCATATGTCCTGTAACCTTTTTGAGGATTTTCTTTACAAAGTGTTCGAAACAACGATTGCATTCTTAGTGTTTGTTTGCATCCCTTTTTCATTCATCCTTCCATTAAGGAAATTTGCGTTCATTTAGTTTTCGTCTCAGAGTTTTCTTTCCATTAAAATGCATTAGATCACATTGCATTGAAAAGTATTTTTTGAGATCCATCATTGAACTTAGATTACATTTTTTAATGATTAAAAGCTAAAAAATTCATTGAGTGCATTCTCTTTCATTAAAAACATGCATTAAGTAGATTCTCATTTCATCGAAAAATGCATTGAGTGCATTCTTATTCTTTCAAAAGAAAAAGGAAATTGTGCATAGATTACAATTGCATAGTTATCAAAAATGAGAATTTTGCATAGATTACATTGCATAATTTGCATCGTTTAATGTTTTAGATTACTTTTGGATAGTGAAATTCATCTAGTTCGGAAAAAGTTCCGTTTGTAGTATTATTGTTTGTTGCATCATTGTTTGAAACTCTTCCCTTAACTAGATATCATTCATCGAATTGAAAGATTTAATTTCTCATATAGCTGCAGATAGAAGATTTAGATGAAAGCGATAGGGCCTTGAAACTGAAACATAATCCAAGACCAACTTTCAAATTCATTCAATCAACCTAAGGAATCATTGAAATTTAACGCTCACATTTAGAGGTCTAGGCTAGTGACGTGTTCCGGTGTCGTTAAACCTAGTAGCTGTTGTTCGCCATCTGGAATTAGACAACTCTAATATGGACTTGTGCTCCCCATGCCATCGAGTATATAAAGGGAGACCCTCATAGGATACAATCCTTTATCCATAGGAAGCCGAGTCTTCCGCCCTGTGACCGTGATACACCGAACACAGCATTCGGGGAGACTACCTGCACATACGTTAAGTCCTTGGTTATTTCTCTTTCATTTGATCACCAACGTGTATATGGTAGTTCACAGAAACTTGGTACACCCTCTTGCTTAGATTACCTGAGTAGTCACTTCGATCTTTTCGTGACTCCTTAAAAAGAGAAGAGATCATCGAGCACTTTTCCTTTCACGCTCGTTCAAACTGAAAGCGACTAGAGTCACATTTTTACCTTTTCTTGACTCTTAAAATATGAAAAGGCAGAGTTTTGTTTCAGTGTCTTAAAATTAACTACCCACGAAATATTCCTGGTTAAAGTTATCTTCCTTAGTATTTTGTTTTAAGGTTGTTTCCAATGGCAACGTTTCCAGAGTTCACTAACCAAGGAATCACCTCTGAAGGGAATCCTGGTCCTTTTCCTGCTTTTGGGAATGTTGGTGCTCCTTATATGGCAACATTTTCCCTTCCTGGGTTAACTGTTGGTTTGCCCATGTGGTTATTTTCGACCTCGGTGGACTCGAGTACTCCGGCCTCTATACAACCATCTCCTCCACTGGAACAACATCATGTTGATTCTAAGGTGGACCTCTCCCCTTCTTCGCCTATTTCTTCGTCCTCCTCTTCTACTTCGCCTGGTGAAAGTTTGGATTCTAGTAACCCGGTGGTTAAGAAGAAGAAGAAGAAGACAAAAAAGAATAAGTCAGATAAAAGAGAGGCTAACTCTGTGGATATTGCGCCTCAGACACCTTCCATTGATAAACCATCCAACCTTCCTCGGAAAGTCAAATTCCCTTGCAAGCTGTGCAAGGGTGACCATCTTCTTCCAGATTGCCCTGGCATCCCCAAGGTGCTCGAGGTATGGTCCGATGGTCATCCACCATTGTATTTGGCTTCTTGAAGTCATGTTGGTGACACATCTTCGACTAGTATTGATAAGAATCGTAAGAAACATGGTAAGATCACGAATCCCTGTAAGTTGTGTCAAGGGAATCATCCCATTCACCTTTGTCTGTACATGGATGAAGCCAACAGAGTGTTGGACAACCCTATTGTTTCTGCACCCTTCCTTCTGGCCGGTTACTAGAGGCTTTCTTCGAGTCCCCTGCTAGTTGATTCAATGACCGATCAAGAGTCATCCTTGGTTGATCCCGCTCCCCCAGAAATTCAAAATCACGAATCCAATCCCAACCAACCAATGGTTGAGGAATCGGTTGATCTGACCCCGCTTACAACTCATTAGTTCTTTTCTGTTGAGAGTGGATCTCATCCCCCTCACATTCTTCTTGTTTCTTTAGATTCATCGGACTTGGAGAAAGATTCTCCCGTCCCTGTGGTTCAAGAAGCTTCTCCTCCTGCTCCCATGATGTAGGTCCCTGAGGATTCTCCTCTTGCTCTGGTAACACTAGGGGATGACCATCTTATTTCTATGGTTCCCCCTCTAAGTAGTTTGGTTGCTTCCTTCGATTGGGCTCGATTTGCGGGATACTGTCTTCCTTCTTATGTGCCATTTGAGATCACGGTACAGGCCTTCAATGTGGTCATACCTAGCACAATTATAGATGAAGGTGCGTCTGTTAGTGTTCTGTCTTCAACTAATTGGAAAGATTTTGGTTCTCCACTGCTTGTGCCTGTTACACAGAATCTGTTGCCGTTTAATAGAAGAAATAGTCAACCATTAGGGATCCTTCCGAAGTTTCCTGTTACTTTGGAAGGGAAAATCGTCTATATAGATGTGAGGGTTGTTCCAAGCCCCTTAGATTTCAATTTACTATTGAGGCATGATTATACTTATGCCATGGGTGTGCTTGTCTCTTCCCTCTTTCGTGTGATTTTTTTTCTGCATGAAGGTCGGATCGTGACCATTGATCAACTTTCATTCTTTGGTCCTGATGTGGCAGTTGGCCCACCATCGTCCCTTCTCAGTTTTTATCCGTCGGTTGTATCTTCCCCACCACAGGTTAATTATGTGGCTGCCTGTCCCATGCCCACATTCAGTGATAGTGCCATTGTGCATCGTGTGTTGGGGGCATTGGGTCCTGACTTCCAAGATATTTTCCTTCCATTGGATGAGAATCTCTTGGAAGCCATGACTTCTTATTCAACATGATGAGGTCTTCGAAGCATAGTTCATCTTCTTGTGTCAAGCTACTTAAAAAATGGAACAAGTCCTTTGGAGCATAGTTCGTTTTCTTGTGTCAAGCCCCTTAAAAATATTGAAAATTAAATCATTCAGAAAATATATATAAAACATACATAATAAACTAGATACCAAATAATGGTGGAAAAGGCTTCAGCCTCATGGCTTCCTCACATATTTTTTAATTATTAAAATAATGTAGTGTTACAATTAAATAGATGAGGAGACAATGTCTCAAGATAGTGCGTGCTATCTTGGACACCTTGGTTGAGATAATTTCTCAACCAAACACACACCAATATAGGAGCTACCTAAAATAACTCCCATCTTAGAGGAACAACCCAATTTAAAGAGTTAGGCACAAATTCCTAACTTTTAATATTTAATTAATTTATTTTATTTTTGGATTTATTATTGTTTTATGAGAGAGGCTAATAAAAAAATGAAACAAGGTCGGAGTAGAGTTCGTTTTCTTGTGTCAAGCTCCTTAAAAAATGAAACAAGGTCTTCTGAGGATAGTTCTTTTACTATGTCAACCTCGTTAAAAAAATGAATTAGGCCTTGAGGATAGTTCTTTTACTGAGTCAACCACGTTAAAAAATGAAACACGTTCCCATTCAATTTGAATCTTTGATCAGATCTCGTAAAATCCCAGTCGACTCTTTCACTTGATCTCATAGCTGAACCTTCATTCTATCCACCTGTCAGTAACTAGAAGTCTACTCCGGTGAATGTACTGAAGCTTGGGGGGCATGTACCTCGAATTGAGTCACCATGCTGGGGGCATGCAAACATTTCAAGCATATTTTGTTTCCGTTTCAAGCTTGTGTAAAAATGAAACCGGTTTCGAGTTGAGTTTGTTAAATTTTCAAGCTTGTGTAAAAATGAAACCAGTTTCAAGCAGAGTTTCCTGTTTTCAAGCTTGTGTAAAAATGAAATCATTCTTATTTTACCTCTCGTGATTTCCATTTTATCAACCTGTTTTTCTAGATGAACCTTGGTTTTCTCATTCCATCGTTACCATATGCTCGACCGATCATATGCCCTCACTTGGTTGTTTCACCCATTCCTGAGGAACATCTGCAATGAGTGGTTTTTTTAGCCAACCTCTTGACCTTTACTTGTTCTGAGAAGTTCCACCATCATCGAAACTAGTTTATACCCTTAATACCACTCATTCCTATAGGAAGAGTCAAATTTTAGCTCTTTTTTGACTCTCAAAATCTGAAAATATTGCCGATATTCTTGTCGTTTTGAACTCGTTAAATGGCTGGGAAACGATATCTACCCAGTATACGTTTACCCCTTTTTTGGGCTGGGATGGATTATTTAATAAAAAGGAATACCTTAGCCTATCGCGACTAAGAGGTTCTTTCAGATATTGTTTTCTACCTTTTCGGATCTGAGAGACTATTTACGAAAAGGGCCATGCTGGAGTTTTATTTTCCGCCTTCTTTTCAAACTCTCTAAATATGAAAATATGCCGAGTTGTCCCTTTGTCAGACTCGTTAAACCCTGATGACATTGGGATTCATCACCATGACGTTACTCGAGTTCCTCCTTCCTAGGGCTCGTAAAATGTACTAGGTTGGATTTGTTTAAAGGAAAAACTTACATTACAAGCATATGCTATCCCCTTCAAGCTTGTTTTAAAAAATAATTGGGGTACTTGCTAGAAATGGTGGGGGAAAATGGAACCAAGTTCTAGTTACGTTGGCAGTATGTCGCTCTTGAACATGGAACTTGTCTTCATTCGTGTCGGGTTGGGGACATCTCATTTCGTCATTTTTGTCTCCGTGGGTTTTGGTAATCTCTTTTGACCTCTTATTCGCTCTTTTACCTGTCATCATGACCTCAGATCCCTTGATGTCAAATACTGCCAAATCCAGTGTCGTGTCGCTGATATGTTCAAGAGAAGTTTTCCTCTGCAATTTTCAACCTCCCTCTGATTCTCTGTTGGTCCTGATTCACTATCATTATGTTCCTCTATCTCGTGTCGATGATGTGGGAAACATTATGGCCCTCCTTCGACCAGGTCACTTCCTATCGACTTCAGCTCATTATCCAGGAATCTGATCTAGAGACTCCCTTCCGGTACCTTGGAGCCTGCATGCCTCAATGGCAGGATCTTCACATTCGACGCAAGGTCCACATCATTGGCCTTCGATCGAGTGATTATGTGGGTGTTCGATGTCAGATCACTGTTCACATTCCGTGGATTTTACCTCTTGTACCTTGAGGGCCATTTTCATTATTGGTGGTTTCTCTCCTGTTTGTTAACAACTTCCATCATTGGCTGGTAATGAGACGATTTTCTTGCATGTTTGAATTTAGCTCATATATTCGCATGTTTGAAATTGTACTTGTTCAGGTTGAGATGGAGCGCAAGACCCTGGGTTTTGTTTGATAAAATCTAGGCTGTGGATTTTGGTGGATTATCATTACTTATTACATGACTCTTTTGATTGGATGGTTGCAACCATACCTAAGTCTATTTATTAATCCTTACTACTGGATGGCTGCTTCCATGCCTTGGATCTCAGATTTTATGTACTCTATTATGGATGGCTACGCCCATACCACATGTTCATGTATCAGAGATATCAGTTGTATTTGTAATTGTAGGTTTTTCCGACAGCGGTGTTTGGTTCGAATGCGTTTCATAAAGAATTTCGCCCCTCCTTCTCCCTCGGACCTCATGCTTTAGGGGGCATATGTTACACTAACATTTTTTCACTGTCCCTGCAATCCCCATCTAACACATTGGAGGGTCATTTCTGTGACTAATAAGAAGTTTCATGCCTTGCAAAGACCATCATTGCATCCCTTTACATGAGAGCAATATTACTTCTGTTGAAAATTCCCTGAGTATAGCTTCAGAAACCCTTGTTTTTTCCTTGGCGTGAGTGGTCAGTTTTACCCTCACGCCGATGAGGAAGATTAACACTGTGCCCCATGCCAGTTGGCTCTCTGTCTTAGTTAGACACCTGCTCCGAGCTGTTTATGGTGTTTATTAAAAATAGAGGCGAAGATTCCACTGCAACAACTTCGAGGATGAGTCATTGGGAGTGGTTGGACTGAATAACCATATAATCCCTCCTTTAGTTTATGGTTTCCACCTCCCATGAGAAACTCCTAAAGGATAGGCCTCCATTCGACCTTTTTAGGGATCCTAACCTCCTCCTTTTCCTCTATTAAAAGAATATATCTCTCTTTGCATACGCTAGCTGAACATGGAGAATTGAATTAATATAGCTAAATTGTTGAAGAGATAGAACAAGAAGGAACTTCGTTGATAGAGCTTAAGTCCATGCCCTCATCCCGTCTGAATCCCCTGACGAGTATCTGAGATGCACTTCGGCTGAACCCCGTTGGAGGAGACTGCAACTTCAAAGCTTTGGTTGTAACTCTTCCTTCTATCAATTCATATATGTGACTATTGTTTGGTTCCCATTTTGTGTTATTTCGTTTGTTTAAAGAAATATTCTTAGCCCTCTTTGACTGAATAGTAGTTATGAATGAAGTTACTATGTTGTATTCTATTCTTGTTTGCTGATCTATGTGTAGGTATCCAAGCATGACTGCAGAAGGATTGTGACTTTCCGAGGTAGGAGCGAGAGGCCACCACCACTACAACTGCGATGACAACATTGGACTTTAGGTAGGTCAATCTACCGTATCATTTTTTCATTCAGTAATTAGGAGCCTACACTCTAGCATGTCTCTTTGTTTCTAGACCCACTCTAGGGCTAGAGGGATCGTCTCTATTCACACAGAGGATTTACCTGCTTAACAACTATCATCTTTGCTGCTTTCTCCATTTGTATCTTCACTGCTAACTGCCTCCTCTGTGCTTTCTTCTTTACTTTCATTGGCCTCACTGTATTTTTATCTTAACATTTTGACTATTCTGCCTTTGAAACCCTAGCATAGATGTGAAACTGATATGGAGGAAGGTAATGGAATGGAAGCCTTTGCAAGTGAAGGTGTGAATGCATGAAAGTCATGAATGAGATAGGTGTATGGACAATTAGGGTGAATTAGAAAATTCCAAACAATGTAAACCCTTTTTTATCACTATTTTTCCTTATGGGTAGATGGAGTAATGAGAAACAGTTGATTGCAAGTTTTAAACACCTAGGGTTCCTTTTTTGGGGCTTAAAATTCTTTCCGTTAAATGATGGAAAAAATGCTTGGAAATGGGTTGATGTGATGGTAATCAACCTTCAACATGCCTGGAGGACCTTAAGCAAGATTTTGGGAGTGAATTGAGTGCTTTTAGGGTTGAGGAGGCCTTCCTGGCCAAGGGTGCAGCGCCCAGGCAACCGGTGAGTCGGGTCAGGCAAAGGCGCAACACCTTGTGCCAGGCGCGCAGTGCCAAGGTCCTTTTACTGGGCCTGTTGGGAAAAATTGGGCAAATTACCAATGCCCTGTCAGGCGTGAAACGCCCTCTTCCAGGCATGCAACGCCTTAAGAAAATACAAAGGAAAAAATTTCAGGCGCTGCGAGCGCCTTAACACCTAGTCAAATTTTGGCTAAAAAACTCACAATTTCTTCCCCCTTTGAAATTTCTAGTTCTATCTAGGAAACAATAAATGTATTGAAGTGTTAGATGGGCTTGATGGGTAGATAGAAGTTTAATTTATTCTTTGAAACCCACTTCCTACTGTGTTAAACCTTCTTTTCCCTCTTCACTGATATTTTTTACTTTTGCCTTGCAGGTGATTGAAAACACTGTCTTGGATTTTCTTTAACTCCCTTGAGATTTGACAAGTGCATTTTGATGATTCTGTAATGATTACACACAACAATAGCTTCAAGATCTTCTATTGACTTCCATCTTGACACTCAACTCAACCTTTCACCTTTTCTTGCTTGTATTTTTCTGAGATCACTGATTTAGCTTTTCTTTTGGTCTTTGACATTTGATATGTTTCTTTTAACACAATAGAAAATCAGAAAAAATATTCCTTTGTTCCTATCATGGAGTCCAACTCATCTCATTTGATCATTTAGATATGGCAAGCTCATTTGTGACAAGTTTTGGATATGATCACACCATGACATCTTCAGAATCCTCCTTTGCTTGCAGCACAGAGTTGAACTCATACCCTCTACCTTCTATGGCCACTTTCCCGAACCCTAGGTGTCTAGATTGCTTTAAGACAATTAGCAGTGTTGTCTTCTAAGTTCTCTATAACCCCTTTAAGTTCATTCACTTCTGTCTAGTTTACCTCACCTTTCTACCATATTTCATCACTTATATTTGAAAGACTTTTCTTCATGTTTGGTTTTTGGTGTGCCTCCTCCATGTTCCTTTTTGCATTTGATCCCTGCTTGGCACACTGCTGGCCCAATCAAGCTAAAACCCCTAATTCCCTACAAGAACAAGTGTTTCCATTTCTTCTGATGTGAGTTGTCTTTGAGCAGACCATCTACCTTATCAATTCCTTCTGCTGATAGAAACTTCAACACTCTTGAAGAAGTGTCAAAATATTAACATTTACCTCTTGCAGACTTTGAGCTGATAGGGTATTGCTTCTTTGGAAACTTTTAGGTATTCCTTGAATAACCATGTCTCAATCATTTCATTATCTATGAAACAGGTTCTATAAAAGAAAAAAAATGTATAAAACATCAATGATGACCTTGGACCATATGAAACCCTATTTGACCTGGTGGGAGTGGTTCTTTGACCTGGTCTTTGACTGAAAATAGGCTTGGAGTCTTCAAGTGTAAAAACAGAATATTGACAAAGTGGTGTATTTAAGGTCCAAAATCCAATGTACTTGATTTATCTAGAGAGCTTACAAAGATATTTTTGAGACCATCAATGCTTGAGGAACCTGGTGAACATGGGAAGGAATAAGCTTATAGGTATCCCTAGATGTAAAGTGGAGTTATGGGCAAGGAAAAACAAAGCCAATGAAGGTCATAGGTAGGAAAATGGATGAAGATGAGTGGCACAAGCCCATAAGGAGTCCTTTGGGAGTGGCAGGGTGACCATGGAATGGCAAGATGGTAGAATAGTGAAAAATTTTCCATAAGGATAATGAAGGCAGTGAGATTTCTAAAACTCACAATATTCAGGGAATTTTGTTTTTAGAAATCTTAGAACCAATATTTAGTCATCTACAGATAGTGAAAATTACTGATGACTAACAAGGAGGATCAATCTCCTATACAGATACCAAAGAAAATAGGGCTAAAGAGATCTCTAGCTTGTGAGAGACAGAGAGAAGCTCAGTTGGCAGAGCATCTCACTCCAAGTGAGTTGCTTGCCCTTGATATTAGAAAAGATAGAGAGTCAAGGCTTGATAGAGCCAAATTGAATCTGGAGAGATTGCCAGAGAAGGCAAATAAGGACAATGATATTCAGAGGAAAATGGAAAATCACTATGCCATGAGAAACAAAATTGCAAGGGTCAAGCTTAAACAAGCCCATGCAAAGATTCAAGCTTTAACCGAGAAAAAGGAGAAGGAGAGGTTAGACATACTTTCTGAGGTGTCTCTTCATGCCTCAAGCCCTTGATCAGCAAGTAACCTCACTATTTTGGAAAAATTTGTGCACATTTGGCACTTTAGTGCATTTTTTGGTTTTTGGGCAATTTTGGCACACAGTCACACAGCCAAAAACGCAACGCCCTTGGCGCTGCGCTTTTTATTGGAGAATCCAATGGAAAAATGGTCACCAAAAAAATGTTTAGAATGATGAGTACATCAACCCCAACAAGTTTCAGAAAATTTGAAGGAGAACTGGTCCCTCAAATAGGCAAAAAACCACCAAAAAAACATGTTTCTGCCCTTGTTTTTGCCTAGGCACTGCGCTAATACCAGTCTTGGGCGATTCACTTTTTGACAAGGCAGATGGGAAAATTTTTGGAAACTGAAGGAATATTTAGAAACTAGACTCGGATAGATTTCCAATGAGCTATCATAGAGCTGGATTTGACATAGGGAAGGCCTCCAAAAGTTGCTTGCAAGAGAGGCTATTTTTTCTGTCATGGCGCTGCGCTTTTGCTAGGAAAATGTCATTTTCATCATCATCTACAAATTTTGACTTTTTGACTTTTTTATCTTGGGAAATGAGAAATTATTGATGTAAAAGGTCAATATAGATGTAAGTGTCATGTTTTTGTTTTTATGTAGGGTAGATACATTAGATAAGTCCTCTAGAGGTCAAATGAATCAGTTTCCTCTCTTTTAGAGGCAAATTGTTGAGTTTTCCTAGTCTTTAGATTCTTGTTTAGGAGTAGGTGAAACTGATCCCTATCTCATGGATTTGACTCCCTGAGGCTAGGAAGAGTGGTTTTCAGGTCTCTATGATGTATTTTCTCAGTCATTGTAATGGTTGGATTCACTTGGAGCTTTGGAATCTCAAGGACACAATTTTGTATCATTTTGGCCAGGGCATTAATGATAAATTTGCAGCTATTTCTTTGGGATCCATGTGGTATGAATTGTTTGACATAGTTTCTTCTTTGTGATCATTTGTATGAATTTATTGTAAGATCATAAATAATTTTCATGTCTATGATATGCTTAATTTGAAGTTGAAAGGCAGAATTCATGTTTTCATGCTCTGTTTTGGGGAATTTAGCATAATTTGTTTATTTTATTCAGTTTAGGGAGAATTCATTTCATATGCTCTTCCTAAATCCTCACCAGTCTATTCACCTCACCATAATCATCCTTTAAATGTCAAACTTTCTACCTACCTTGCTTCTTAGAACACCCTTATGAATTTTGACCTAATTTCCTTGCTCTAGCTATTTGACTCCTCCTAATCCAGCAAAACCCTACAAAAAATCAAAATCAAAATCTTGAGCTATTATACCTAGACTAAAACCTTCTTTCCTCAGTCATCTTGACTGTGATCCATATGGAGAGAGCCCTCTACTGTCCTAGTAGGTCTAGCTACTTGGCTAAGTGTGGTTTGAGGTTACCTCAGAATTGCCTCTTTCAGCCTCAGGTTAAATCTGAGTGATAAAATTTTGGCGACTTCACTGGAGAACGAAAGATCATATCTTCCCTGGGAAAAAATGACAAAGCTTAGATCAGATTGATGATGGTGGACAACAATCAGATGCATATGAAGGTTGAACCATTCACCTGGTGACTCCATTCATTGAAAGATCTAGAAAACCAACACCTCATGGTGACTCCATTGCATGAAGATTAGTAGCTTCAAGATTTTTCAAGATGGAAACTATTGCAAGAAGGTATGCTCCCATGAGCCGAGATCACATTCCAGGTTTCCCAAATGAAATGCCTAAGGTAGATTGGCAAATGAATTTGCCTATGTTCAAAAATGTGAAAGGTAATGATGCTGCTCTTCATCTGGTGAGATTTCATATGTATGTGTGTAGATTAAAGATTAATTTTCCTGGAGATTGCTTGATGAAGATATTCATGGCCACTCTGGAAGATGAAGCTCGATCTTGGTATGAAAGTTTTTCGCCTGCTTGTATTTACTGTTTAAAGGATTTTCATACCATATTTTTTGAAAGGTATAAAGAATCTTGGCCATCCTTAATATTAGTTCAGAACTGCTGTAAACATGTTGATAGTTTTATTGAAAATATTGAGAGTTTTTATGGAGATGATGAATTCATGGACTATGAGATCATGGAAGCCCTATATGAAAATCCATTTCAGCAGCATAAAGAAATCTTAGAGGATACTTATCAATATGATCAGGAAATTTTGCAGCGGGCTGAAGATCTTTGTACAGTTGAAAATGATGGAAGACGAGGTCTTATTTCAGACCTGATTGCAGCAAAAGATGATATGCAGGAAAATCAAGTTACAATTTCATATTATGGTAAAGTCAAGCTAGCTGATCAAGATCTAGATTCAGATTATAATGATGAAGAATATGTTGTTCCGGATCCCATGAGGGAGAGATCTATTGTCGAGATCACCTCGAAAGAAGAAAACAAATGTATTGACCCAAGTGTTTTCATCCCATCAGAACAAAATCTTCAGAAAGAGGTAATCCAGTCCCTTTGTGAAAAACAAGATGAGATCTTTGTTCAATTAAGTGAAAAATATTCTTTGGATAACTCTGCAGTAAATGATAGAAATGTTAGTTTTGAGGTTTATGAACAATTTGAAGTTTTCCCTCTTATGACTGATGAGTGTGATGAGAAACATGAAAATCTGGTTGCCATGTCATATGAAGATGACCAACAATGTATTCAAATTGTAGAGGACCAGGGCATTGAGGATTGTCGTTCATATTTTTCTTCTCATGTTTCATGTTTAGAATTTTTATTTCAAGAAGAAATTTTCTCACCTAATTATTCAGAAGTTTTTGACGACCAGGAACACACTCTTGCTAAGGTACATTATGAAGAGAGACTAGAATCAAGAGAAAAAGGTACCTTGTTTCTTCTAGATCAACAAGAGTTAAATTTTCATGTTTTTCAGGATCCAGTGGCAAATCTGTTACAGTCAGCAGTGAAAGTAATTATTGAAGTATTCAATGATGATGGAGATCATTTTCAGATATGTCTTTGGCTGCCCAATTGTAAATATTTATTGTTGTCCAGAGAATCTAATTAACAGAATCAATCAAGAAGGCATTTTCTTGATTGGTTACACTAGCATTTTGATATCGCCTGATTGTACATATGCTTTCAAAAAGACAGGTGGTTGTCATCAGGATTTGAAGCCCTCAAGTCTTGGTGATGTATTGCCATCAATAAGTAGGGTAAGTTCAATTTTTAAGTTTTGTTTCAGTGAGTATATAGTCAATTCAGTTTATCGAGTCAAGTTTCTTTCAATATTCAGTTAGTCTTTAGTTTTTGACTCCATGCCCAATGGATAGGCACTTGGTCTACGGTGTTCTTGGCACCTCCAAAGAGCTACCATCCCTAGTTGGAGCCAATGTTAGTGTTAGTATTGGCATACTTCCACCAGGGATCAAAACATTTTTTCATGTGCATCTTAGGTGTCCCATTTTGAATAAAATTTTCATCATTCCATTAGGTCATGACATAAATTTTTTTCACTGGTGGTTGTCCTTGTCAAATAAGCTTCATTCTCTCTTAGAAGATCATATTGGCTGACTCATTCTAATGTATCTTTGAGCATAACGACATCTATGGAAATAATTTGTTCACTTGGGAGTCTTTAAAGTCAAAATATCATTCAAAAGTCAGGTAAAAATGCAGTCCCATTAGGTCAATAGGGTTTTTCATTTCTCAGGTCACTCCTTCATTCATATGAGGTCAACATATATATGAGAGGGACTAAATAAGATCATCATGATGTATTTATTATACTTTCAAAGTTGTATTTTTTAGTTTAATGATTTTTATATCAAAATTTCATTTTGATATAAAATACAATATGTAATTTATTTTCATTTTTTCAAATGTAATTTCATGTTTTCATATGTAATAAATTCAATCCCGAAGCTGTCAAAGTGCAATCATGGCTGGCCTAAGTAAGAAAAGAAACCCAAACTCCATGTTGATCAACCCTGCAATATAAAAAGTAACAAAGCAAAAAGAGTATCAGCGTGAAAGAGGAAAAGTGAACATTAGAAAATTGGGTAATTTAAATTAAATTTCAAATCCACTAAAGCTATAAAGCCCATCAAGCACTTCAAAACAAGTCATTGTTGCCATTCAGCCATCAAGAGTCTTTAGCAAAGGACAAAATCTGAGTTTTTTGAGCAGTTTGGGTCAAAATTTCTTGGCGCTGGATTTTTTCACCTTGGCGCTGCGCTAATGTCTGAGCGTTGTGCTAATACCTAGCCATGCTGTGCTAATGCCCGAAAATTGTAGTGCAATTTACACTAGCGCTACACTAATATCCAGGGGTGCTGTGCTAATGCCCAGTTTGGTCCCGAAGCCTCGAAACTCAGTCTAAGTACCTCAAATATTCAACAAATTTTCTCCAACACCTTTTGACAAGTAAGTAACATGAAAATTTCACCTCCTTGCAGTCTTTAAGAGAAGTTTCATGGTGTTTTTGGTTTCTATGTGAAATTTGGAAGTTGGTTAGGCTAAAAACCCTAGATTCATTCTTTGTTCCCAAATTTGGCACCCATAAACCTCACATTCTCTTCCTACATCACTATAGACCCTACTCTGTCCCTACAATGCCATATCTCTTTCCCTAAATCTCTTTTCCCCTAAACCCTAAGTTCTGGCCATCTCAATTTCCTAGGCAGCCCTATCAACCCTGTAATAAAATTCAAATTCCCAATCCCTTAAACATTTTGATCCCCTATCACCTCCCTGAGTTCAATAACCCATGCCCCCATCTCCCTAATTTTTCCAAGAACTATCCCTATTCCCTAGACCTATTTCACTCCCCATCCCCATCTACCTCATCCCTAGGGTTTCAAAGATTTTAAGCTCAAGATGTCTGAAGAGGAGGACAAAGATATAAGTGAGGAACAAACACCAAAAAAAAGTGATCACAAAGGAGGGAAAATTAACAGATATGAGCCAATAACCACAAAGGAACCCATGGCCTCTCCTCTTGCTGTGTCTTATTTTAAACATGTTGGTTGCTTTGAGTTTTATGAGAGGGTGCAACAGATTCAGTATCACCCTGTGTTGACAAGGTTGTTCATAAAAAATATTCATGATGGGCAGGTCACTCTTCTTGGGGTCACTTTTACCATGTCCACTAATGCCATTTCAGCTGCTACATGGATCCCTAACGTGGGAGAGAGATGGTTTAAAAAGGTAAACCTTGATCTGAGCTATTATGAGCAATATCTCAAACCTAGATATAGGGATGATAAGAAATTTTTTTTCCCTTTCTCTCATCTCCTTGATCGGTATTTCCCCATGATGAAAATAATCATGAAGTATTTCACTTGTGAGGGGAGGTTTTCTCGACTCTATTCATACCATATTTTACTCCTCATGCACTTCACTAGAGTCAAAATTCTTCATATACCTTACTATCTCTCCCAAAGAATTGGAAAGATGGCATACATTTTACAAAGGAGGCGTTATAATCATAAAATGAAAAGTATTTTTCACCATTCCCTCATTAAGATGGTAGTCATGCATCATCTTGAGCAGAAGAACATTCCATGGGACACATTCATTGCAAATGAAATTTTCACTACCCCACCTAGTCATCATGAGAAGAGCATCCCTTCCTCATCTCATCCTCCCATATCCACTTCTCCATCTCAGCCTGATGCTTGTACATCATCACCCAGTCATAGCATTCACCTCATGTTGATCCTACTACTTCACCTTTCCGTAATCCTTCACCATCATCACATCATGATATTGAGGCATCAAGTAGTGGAAAGGACATTGAGGCAACTTGGGCTAATATCACTGATGTTGATTCATTTCCCAAGACATATCATAGAGGCCACATGCATTTGTTTGCTTCACTTGGAGTGAAAGGGGCCATTCCTTCTTCATTAGAAAAACAAGTAGACAAGGGCAAGGAAAAGGCTGAAGAGCCAATCATTGAGGAGCGAGAGGACAAACATGAAATAGAGTAGGAGTTTCAGCTGATTGACCTTGATGAGGAGGATGAGGATAGAATCTCCAGTGCATTAATCATAAGCAAAGAGGCAAATATTAGTGAACTTCAAGCTAATATTGACAGAGCATAATATGTGATTGGTTTTCTTGAGCAAGAGAGTCAACAACTAAAGACCAAGAATATTATCAGTGAGGTAAATACCATCAAAGCAAAGAAAGAGGCAGAAAGCTCTAAAGCCTTGTTGGATGAGACCTTGGACAGATTTGGTGAGATTGATGATGAGGAGGATCAGTCTCCTAAACAGAGACCAAGGACAATAGGGCTAAAGAGAGCTCTAACTCGTAAGAGACAGAGAGAAGCTGAGTTGGTAAAGTAGCTCACTCCAAGTGAGCTTCTTGCCCTTGAGATTAGCAAAGATAGAGAGTCATGGATTGATAGATCCAACTTGCATCTAGAGAGCTTGCTAGAGAAGGCCAAGAAGGACAATGATATTCAGAGGAAAATGGCAAAGCGCTATGCCATGAGAAACAAAATTGCAAGGGCCAAGCTCAAACGAGCCAATGCAAATATTCAAGCTTTGACTGAGAAAAAGAAGAAGGAGAGGTTACACATACTTGCTGAGGTGTCTCTTTCTGCCTCAAGCCCTTGATCAAATGAATTAGTTTCCTATCTTTTAGAGGCAAATTGTTGAGTTTTCCTAGTCTTCAGATTCTTGTTTGGGAGTAGGTGAAACCGATCCCTATCTCATGGATTCGACTCCCAGAGGCTAGGAAGAGTGGTTTTGAGGTATATATGATGTATTTTATCATTCATTGTAATGGTTGGATTCACTTGGAGATTTGGCATCTCAAGGACACAATTTTTATAAGTTTGGCCAGGACATTGAGGATAAATTTGCAGCTATTTCTTTTGTATCCATGTGGTATGCATTGTTTGACATAGTTTCTTCTTTGTGATCATTTGTATGAATGTATTTTAAGCTCATAAGCCATTTTCATGTCTATGATATGCTTAATTTCAAGTTGAAAGGTAGAATTCAGATTTTCATGCTCTGTTTTGGGGAATTTAGCATAATTTGTTTATTTTCTTCAGTTTAGGGAGAATTCATTTCATATGCTCTTCCTAACTCCTCACCGGTCTATTCACCTCACCTTAATCATCCTTTAAATGTCAAACTTTCTACCTACCTTGCCGCTTAGAACACCCTGCGAATTTTGACCTAATTTCCTTGCCGTAGTTGTTTGACTCCTCCTGATCTAGCAAAACCCTACACAAAATCAAAATCAAAATCCTGAGCTACAATACCTAGCCTAAAACCTTCTTTTCTCAGACATCTTGACTGTGATCCATACCGAGAGAGCCCTCTCCTGGCCTAGTAGGGCTAGCTACTTGGCTAAGCATGGTTTGAGGTCACCTTAGAATTGCCTCTTTCAGCCCGAGGTTCAATTTGAGTGATAATACCCACTAGCTATCTGAGATGGGATAGATGAACCCTACATTTAACAATTTCTGCAATTCATCTTTTACAATTTCCCTTAAAGCAGTGTTCATTCTCCTTTGTGGCTGTATCATAGGCCTAACATTTTCTTCTATATAAATATGATGAATGCATTTTTCTAGGTGAATTCCCCCCATATCTGTATATTCCCATGCAAATGTATCTGAATTTTTTTTCAATGTTTGAATTAATTTTTTTTCTTGTTCAGGAGTTAAGGCAGAATTAATGTTTAAATAATTTTCAGGAAAAATTTCCACTACCTTACTCCCCCATTGAGTCATTGAATATGTAAGACATGCAGATAAGAGGGCTAAATGTAATTCAGAAGCTATACTGTGTTCATAAAAATCTTGTAGATCGGTAATGATATCTAAATTATGACTAGACTATTTTTCTAAATGCTGCCGAAAATTAGGATTAGAGATACAACAATTTATCATATTTTTCTTGAAATTTTCCTTAAGACTCACGGCTTGGGCTATTGTTAAAATTGGCTGGGTACATTCTGAATCATGCTCTTCTTCTTCAACCCAAAGTGTATTCTCCGATCTCAAGACGGGTTTAGAGGGGGGATACAAATTGATGTGCTTTGTTTTAGCCCCATGAGTGATGGTCATGTTTCCAGATCTACACCCTATGTAGGCATTAGCCGTGGCTAACCACGACCTCCCCAAGATCAATAGATGCCCTCCCAAGTTGGTTTTAGGTTGAAGAACATAAAATTCTGTGGGGTACTCCCAAGAACCAATGAGATGAAAATGTCTTCTAATACCCCCTCTAGCTTTACCTTAGACCTATCTGCTAATTCTAACAGGGTAGGAGTGGGTAATAAGTCAAAGGATCCTATATGAGATAATGTATCCATAGTCATCACATTAATGGTTGCACCCAAATCAATCAAATTGTTCTTTATGGGATACCGATTGATAAAGGTGGTAACCACAGGGATTCCTGGGTCTACATATTTTTCAGTAACAAATCCGGCGGACATTAAAATTGCAAGCTTTCCACCTACTTGAATTGTGGAGGGTTATTTATTTTGTCTCCATGGTTTCTTGGTACATAGTTCCTTCACTGTTTTGGCATATATTGGGATATCCTTTATTTCTTGCAGTAATGGGATCTTAATGCACATAATTCGCAGTTCAGACACAAGATCAAACTCAAGATGTTTTGTTTGTATTTCCATTTCCAAGCTCTCCGGAAAAGGAGGCTAGACCATATGGGATGAGGAAGATGATTGTGGCATTGAGGCAGATGGTTTTGCTGGTTCAGGTGTGGTTCATCTTCAGGTATTTCCATGGTATATTCCTCTACAATCTCTTCAATTATTTCAGGCTGAGTCATCACTTTTCTCGGTCTAAGTTTAATTTCCTGCAGCGACAAAAGAAATTCTTGTAACAAAGGGACATAAATTTCCTGCAGCAGCTGTGGTGCGATACAGTAGGTATGAAAAGTGGGATAAGTGACCAATGCAATATTGTGAGCGGATTGGATGGTTTATTGTTAGGGTTAGACACTGGCTGAGCAGGTAGTTGTGTGGGACGAGGTTGATTTCGTGGGGCAGTCAATTGAAGCTGTTGTTGCAGTTGTACCATTTGTTGTGGTGTGGGTTGTGGAGGATAAAAATTTTGAGTTGGGAAACTTTGTGCAGCAGGGTAAGAATAGTTCCCCTTCCAAGGTTGTTGAGGGGCCAAGGCTGCCAGGGCATTGGAATATTCCACATCTGGTTTTGAGCATGTTGACACCTAATCCTTAGGGTTGGGTGAGAATATTCAATATTAGGAAATAAGGAAGGCTAAGAGTCATTGGGAGATGAATCCCAATAGCCTCACCTCCATGTATAAATACATGTCCATTATTCATTCAATATACATTCTGATTTGAGGAGTTACCTCCTGGTTTGACATGGTATCAGAGCCAGTCCCACTATTGGCATTTTTTCCTGTGGTGTAACTCCCTCATTCCTTTGCTCAGTCAGTTTTTATGATAGTTTTTGCTGCTCCTATTAAATAGCTGTACTGTAATTCTGCATTTTTTTTCTGCAATTTTTTTCCAGTTCTATTTTTGTAGCTTCTGGAGATTCTGCAATTCTGCAGACCCTGAAATTTTGCAAATTGCAGCCCCTGCACATACCTGCAAATTCTACAGTTATTAAATTCTTCCATTCCAAATTTTTTAACAGCTTCTCGGCCTCCCCTCTTTCCATACACCTATCCATACCACACTCCACAGCAGTCTCCACCCCTTAACTATCCTCCCCCTCACATCTCCCCTCTTCCCCATTGCCCACCTCCCCTCCCTACCTGCGCTACCTATTATACGCTATCATAAAACTCGTGGCACATAATCCATCTACCTTACAACTCAACGCCTGCTCCATTTAACACAGCGTGGTATACATCGCCTCAATGCCATTCCAGATTTTAGCTCACATGGTATCGGCTCCTATGCAACTGTAACGCACCGCCCACCATTCACTGCCATCCCCTATCACTGCGCATTGCTTATCCCTGTTTATAATACCATTTCACGCTGTTTATAATACCACATCACTGTTTATAATACACGCCTCCCTCACTGCTATCTCTCCCCATACACCCGCGCCCCCTCACTGCTATCTCTCCCCGCATTCCCCACGCCAACTACAGCAGTTCCTCACCACTACTCTTCACTCTGTCCTGCTGCATATCCGACTCCAATAACTCCTCGCTGTCTTTGTATATGCAATACGATGTCTTTGTAATATATCGCTCCTTCCCACCATAATACAATACGCTCTCTTTATAATACAATACGCTGTCTTTGTAATATCGCTCTCCGCCCACCATATACCGCCCCCAATCTGCTTTGAATACCACCATATTACCAACCTCTATTCATAACACGCTCTCACCCGACTGTTCAAAGTTCTCTCCCACCTCCACGACTCCCTTGTGGCCTCATGGCCCTCCTCCCTTCATAATACCACCCTTCCAACACCAGTCATATACCATTCCACCCTTACCACTGTTCAATACAATACGCGCCATTTTTAACAACACTCCACTATTTTTTACCACCGACTCTGTCACCTATAATACAACGCTGTCCATATAATACCACTTTGTCATATATATCGCTCCTCATATAACATTCCATACCGCCCTTCATAATATTCAATACCGCCCTTCATAACTTCTGTCCATTATTTAAAAGCGCCTACCCCCCACCATACTTTCAATACCATTTTTTTTTCAAACACAATATATATATATATATATATATATATATATATTGGTGCAGAATTCAGTCTTATTTTTAGCAAGAGTTTTTGTCCTTCTAAATTGAGTATATTTTTCAGCAAAGAGTTTTTTTGTTTTCTCTCCTTCAAAAGAAATTTTCCAGCAAAGTTTTTTTTTTCTCCTCCTTCAAAAGAAGATGAAAGTCCCTTCATCTTCTAAAAAGGCTGCATACTTGGCACATAGAGAAAAGAGTCATGCTTCAGATTCATCCAGAGGAAGAGATGGCAGAAGAGGCAGAGGAAGAAGAAACTTCAGAGAAAAGGGGGGCAGACAATCTAAAATTGAGCAGCAAAGAAATCAAGACAAAGGTAAAAATAATGACAAAGACAAAGGTAAAGCACCTGAATCCGCTCATTATGTTCTAGCACATTGTAACAATGGAGTAACTGAAGACTTATTTGATGTTTCATTTACTTCATGGAGAGATGATTGGTTTCTAGATTCAGGAGCAACATGTCACACGAAATTTAGAAAAGATTTTTTTGAAGAATTCACTGACAAAGTTGATGGAGAAGTATATTTCGCAGATAAATCCAAACTCAAGCCATTAGGGCTTGGCACAGTCAGGCTTAAACTGCCTGGTCTTCCTAATCATATCCTACATGAGGTTCTATACCTCCCGAAGTTGAAGAGAAACTTGTTGTCCCTGATCGAAATCCGGCAGCAAGGACACTCAGTTCACTTGTTTGATGGCAAGGCAGAGGTCAGATCAGCATCAGATCACTCACTTGTCATGGAGGGAATAGAAGAAGGGAGACTCTTGAAGTTGAAAGGTTCATCTGCTCATGCTCAAAACTTTGCATTCACTTCACATCATGATGAAGGTACATTCCCATCAAGTCTTTTATGGCATGCTAGATTTGGACACTTAAACTATGAAAGCCTTCGTTTGTTGAAGAAAAATGGTGTTAATGGACTGCCTACAATTCCTAGAAAACCTAAGGAATGTGATGCGTGTATTCTAGGAAAGCATAGAAAAAAGCCATTTCATGATTCACACTCCAGAGCACATAGAAAACTTGAGCTTGTTCATTCAGATTTATGTGGCCCTATGCCCGTTGCTTCTGCAAATGGAAACAAATACATGATGACATTTATTGATGACTACACCAGAATGTGTTGGATTTACTTATTGAAGAACAAGTCTGATGCTTTTCAAACATTCAAGGATTTTCATGCATGGATTGAAAATGATGCACAAACTCATATTGGCTCTCTACGTACTGATAATGGAAAATAATACACTTCAAACGAATTTGAAAATTATCTTCGTCAACATGGAATCAAACATCAAACAACTGTGCCATATAATCCCCAATAGATCGGTGTAGCTGAAAGAATGAACAGAACTATTTTAAATATGGTTCGCTCCATGTTATTTTTCAAGAATGTAAAATTGATGTTTTGGGCTGATGCAGTTCTATGTGCTGTTTACACAAAGAATAGGTGTCCTTCAAGTTCAATTAGAAACAAAAATCCTTTTGAAATGTGGCATGGCCACATTCCTTCGGTAAAGCATTTCAAGGTCTTTGGGTCCACCTGTTATGCCTTGATACCCAATGGTCAAAGGAACAAACTTGGTGCTAGAAGTAGAAAATGTATCTTCTTGGGGTACTCCAATACCTCCAAAGGATATCGTCTCTATGATGAAGAAAATAAGAAGTTTGTAATAGCAAGAGATGTCATATTCCTTGAATCTTCCAAGAGTGACAAGGTTGTTGAGCGGCAACTTGATCACCTGGATAGATTCACACATGCAAAGTATTTCCAAGAATTTGATAATGAGATTCCACATCTTGAAGGGGGGATTCCGGTATTGAATCAAAATGTGGAATCATGTCCTGAAGAACTCTCTCCCCCACATGAAGAAACAAACAAAGATGACACATTGAATGATGTGATTGACAGAATTGGGAGATTGAATCTTGAATCAATCCCAACTCAATCAAATGACCAGCCTGGGCCATCTCAGAAAGGTCCTCCCAAATGGATGACAAAGACACTTGAGAATGTTCATCCTGATGAGGTTGGAAAAACAGGAACAAGAATTTCCACTCAACAAATCGAAGGTGATGTAGATAATTCCGATTCTCCTGTTGATATGGATATTTCTTATAACTGTGAATTTAGTTTGTCTACAGATCATGAACCAACTTCCTTCAAATAAGTCGCTTCTCATGATGAATGGAAAGAAGCGATGCAAAAGGAGTATGATGCCTTGATAAAGAATGCCACTTGGAAGCTGGTTGATCCACCTTTGGGAACGAAACCAATTGGCTGTAAGTGGGTCTAGAAGAACAAGTATAAAGCAGATGGCTCACTTGACAAGCACAAGGCCAGGCTTGTGGCAAAAGGTTTTGCACAAAAATAAGGAATCTATTATGAAGAAAATTTTTCTCCCACAGAAAAATGGACCACCATTCGGACTCTCTTTGCCCTAGCAGCTCAGAATGGATGGAAAGTCCATCAGATGGATGTAAAAACAACTTTTTTGAATGGAGATCTAAAGGAGAAAGTTTATATGTCCCAGCCAGAAGGATTTGTTGTAAAGGGTCAAGAACACAAAGTTTGCAAGCTTATAAAATCCTTGTATGGCCTCAAGCAAGCACCACGAGCCTGGTATGAGAAATTAACCCAGCATCTTCTGAAACTTGACTTCAAACATTTTGATCTTGATGACGCAACTTTGTTTGTTAAGAAAGTTGGAAAAACAGTTGTATATCTTGTGGTATATGTAGATGATCTTTTGATAATAGGGAACAATGAGAGCTATATTGCATCCATGAAGAAAGAATTGAAGAAAGGTTTTGAAATGACTGATTTGGGTCATGTTCATTACTATCTGGGTATTGAAGTAATTCAACATCCTAAATTTATATTTCTTTCTCAAAATAAGTACATTAGAGATCTCTTGAACAAGTTTGGCATGGATGAATGTAATCCCTTAACCACTCCAATGGAACAAAACTTGAAGCTCACATCTATTGAAGGGAAGGAATTCTAGGATGCAACTAAGTACAGACAGCTTATAGGAAGTCTTATCTACCTGACCACCACCAGACCTGACATTTAATTTGCTGTTGGAATCCTCTCAAGGTTCATGCAAAAACCTTGTGAAGGACATTGGTCTACTGCAAAAAGAGTGTTAAGTTACTTGAAGGGGACTCAAGACTTTGGACTCAAATATACACAGGTAGGCGACTTCAGCTTGATCGGATACTCTGATTCAGATTTTGATGGCGACAAGGAAACAGGGGTGTCTGCTACAGGTTACACCATGAGTCTTGGATCAGGAGCTGTCTCATGGAGATCATGCAAGCAGTCAGTTCTAGCAGATTCCACAACCGAGGCAGAATATGTGGCAGCAGCTGAAGCAACAAAGGAAATTGTGTGGCTTCGGAAAATCCTGAAAGATTTGCAGATGAAACAAATTTATTCCACACCACTCATGATCGACAACACTTCTGCAATAAAGTTGGCCAAGAACCCAAAGTTCCATGATCGAACAAAGCACATCAATACAAAATACCATCTAATTCGACATCATGTTCAGGCCAAAACCATCCATCTACATCATTGTTCCACAAATGAGCAAACTGCTGATATCTTCACCAAAGCACTTGGAAGAGAAAATTTTGAAAAGTTCAGATCGATGCTTGGGCTCACCAACATCCCTTCGGATTAAAGGGGGGAATGTTGACACATAATCCTTAGGGTTGGGTGAGAATATTCAATATTGTATATTATTTAATATTAAGAAATAAGGAAGGCCAAGAGTCATTGGGAGATGAATCCCAATAGCCTCACCTCCATGTATAAATACATGTCCATTCTTCATTCAATATACATTCTGATTTGAGGAGTTACCTCCTAGTTTGACAGAGCATAAGGAAATTGAAAATACAATTGTGACATACCTGCAGGACATGGCTGCCATGGTTTTTGAGGTTCCATTGCATAAAGTGCATTGACAGCTCCTTGATCTACTATATACGCTGCTTTAACTTCAGGCAGAGAAGGACATTGATCAATGGAATGCTCAACTTCACAAATTCGACATACCTCTATACTGTCAGTAGGGCATTGCCTTAGAGCATGTTTCTTCCTTCATTTGGAGCAGAACACGGCCAAGGATTTCTCCAATTCATCCTGTTTCTCTTGTTTCTTCTTAGCCTACGAAACATCTAATTATGAAGACAAAGTGCTAAGAATATCAGTTTTGAAATTTTCAAATAAATTACCCATTTTAGCTTAGGTTACTCCAGATCCAGAAAATAATTTAACAAGCCTGGAAGAAGTGTCTCTTGACCCTCCTCCAACCTTGGAATTTCCTCTGGAATATCTTCTACAAATATCACACACATCATCATAGCTCAACTTTGATACATCACCTTCTCCCATTAAATTTAAGATCTCCAGATACTCTGATCTGATTTCCCTAAGAAAAATGGTTTTCTTGGTCTATTGATATAATTGATTCATCTTAGATCTTTGTAGGTTATATTGGAATGTTTCCACCAAATATTCAAGGCTCTCCCCTTCCTTTTGAGTCATGCCAAAGATTTATTCCCTGATATCCCTAGTTTTACAATAGTCTTGGTATTTTTTTAGAAACACCTTTTTCATTTCATCCCAAGTTGCAATGGAGTTTGATCCCAACCCCATGAACCACCTGAGAGCTTCATCCTTCAATGTAGCAGGAAATAACTTCATCTTATAAGCATTGGAAGAATAGTCATAGCTTCTGCATAGTACATCAAATTCAAACAAGAAGGCATCACGGTATTCACTAGAGGCACCATGAAAGTTAGGCAAGGCTGAGGGAGGAATGTTTTTCATCTGAGTAGCTCATACAATCTCCCTGATAGGAAATTCAAATGTGACTAGTTTCTCCTCATTCTCATCAGTGCCTTCTAGATGAGCCATATCAGTCCAAGAAAGAGTGGGACCTTGGAAGGCAACAGATTCTTCGGAATCAATGGTCTGGAAATCTAGTTCTATGACAAGATTCACGAGGAATTCCTCTTTAGGCTGACCACTGAGTAGAGATGTTGTCTTCCTTGTAAGGGGAGATTTGAGATGGGTAGCAACAGAGGATTCTGCTGTGGAAATATTAACCTACTCAGGACTACATACCTCCTGTTCAGATTATTCTTTCTTTTTTGCCTTATTTCTTGCAGAATTCCTTGTTTTGGCGAGTGTATTAGTAAATAAAGTGGTGCTCACACCACCATGAAAAACATTTGAAAATTTTGGACCCTATTCATCTATTATACAAACAAATTCAAAAAATCTACTTACCAAACAATCAGGACATGGCTTTGGCGAAGTTCTGACCTCTGTGGGTGCGTGGGCTTTGCCCTTCGTCTTATCACTTCGACTCCCCCAGTCGGAAAAAATAAAATAGACAAAATAAAACTAAAACACTTTCAGTAACATCCCTTAGCACCTCCCTGGAAATGACGCCAAAATGTTGAGTCAAATTATAGACTTATAATTTTCCAATCATAAATTGTCAACCCAGGGTAGGTAAGCTTGTGAGATACTATGCAAAATATATGCTGGCTTATTACTGCAAGTGCTCATAAATTAACTATTCATACACACACCAACTAATGCCTCTTTCTTGCATTAATACTTAGCAACAAAGGCTATGGAGTGGACTACAACATCCCTCTACAACTCTCAATATTGCTAATATTGACCATGAAAAGATAAAAGATCAAATTACAACAACCAAGAAACCAACTTAGACAACGTAAATCCAAGCTTTGATCAAATGAAATTAACACATTAACATAAGAAATTTAACCATTTAATCAGTTAACAAACTGCTTCTGAAACTTTAGGAAGAGTGCATTAGTTGTGTAAAAGAATTATTGTTGCATAAAAAAGGAATTAAACACACACACACACGCTACGCTACAAGAGTTGTGAGCAAAGGGGGCCTTCCCTCACTCACAACCCCTTCAAAACTCGAAGATATTGCTCAAAAAAGTAGAAAGAACATAAGATATTATATTAATCTGAATGTATACAACCAAGTACAATCTGATATATTTCTTATCAGCGAAAATCCCAACCAAACAATCCTTTACAATATGAAATACATCTGATTTTATACAGTCTTGAAAGCCTATATTTGGCTCGAATAAGGAAAATTACTAATCTAAGTTATCATCCAACAATACAGGTCCAGATCATCAAAATTAGATTCTGTTGAGTCTAATCCATGACTGAAAGCATGGATTAGATGATTTCCGTTACATAGATGAAGTTTCCTCCTCATGTGGTCATGAGAATAAGTTTATAGGTTTGGGTTGTTTCATAAGGAGGTTCGAAGTAGCCAATAGGATAGCTTCCATGTGTGGAAAATTCCCCACAAAACCTATGTTCTTGTTTGATCTAGAAATACATAGAACATAGTCAACCATCGATTTCGTTGCAAGAAATCAGGACGGTTGCAGGAAATCAATGTCTGCAGGAATTCTGGAGCTTCTGCAGGAAATGTGGCCGCACGAGCTGTCTTCAGGAATTTGTGGAGTTGTTTAGAATCAAAGAAAATTTTCACATGAGTTCTAGCTCAGTTGGAGTGGTAATTCAATAAAGATTCTAGATGAAACAATACTTCAAGTTCAATGAAAAATGGCACTTTTTATGTTAATTTGACATACCTTAGGCTTATAAGACCCTTTTAGCCAAAACTAAACAATATAGCCGAACTAAGCATAATTAGGGGTGGAAGGAGTTCAAAAATAGGGGAACTAAGGCCTGGGAAAGGTGTCAAAAAAAAGGCAAAATTGAGACTTAACACTCATACATACCCTTTCGGATTAAGGGGTGGAATGTTGGACACCTAATCCTCCTAGGGTTAGTGTGGAAGTTGAATGGTCATAGGAAGTCCAAGAGACCACTTGGAATGTGAAACCAAGGGTCACCAAACGTGTATAAATATGTAAATCATGTTAATAATTAATTGCATTCATGCTTATCCTTCCTATTCCATTGCCAAGTCTAACATAAAATGTAATATTTCATCTTCAAGATTATATAATTCATAAGAAAATTAAATATTTGTGGAAATAAACAAAAGCTAAAATAGAAAGCCAATAAAAAATGAAATAATTATTCATTACCTAATGGGACAAATTTACTTATAATTTTCTAGGAAATACTTTGAGAGAGTGGCTTCTTGAACTCCTCATTGGGAGGGTTATTTTGTTTCTTGAGCGTGTGTTGCTACTATCCTCTCCTTGTAGTTGAAAATGGATATGGATGTTGCCAAGATATCTATCAAAGATGATGGGAATGTTGATCTATGGTAAAAATATGATATCATGTACTTAATTTTGATGATTTATGTGATAAGTGGAGGTGACCACTTGATTTTATGAGAAAAATAGTGCTTAACCTAAGGGTCTATGCACAACCACTTTATGTTATTTTAACAAATTTAACCATTAATTTTAGTGTTTATGTGTGACCACTTTATTTTATTTGCTTTTTGGATAATTTCAAGAATAAGTGGTCCAAAATGGGTTTTATAACTTTAAGAAAAGTGTTTCCTTAGGTCATAATGGTGTGAAATGGTGTAAATTTGGGTAATGATATATTGAACCTCTTAGTATGAATCTTTTGTCGAAGTGTAAGAAAAAATACCACTTTAGCTACGCATAACTCATAGTCCTAACATCAAATATGACTACCAATATCTTCAATTCTGCAGTTAGTTGATCAAGAAAAATGCTGCACAAATCTAGATCTATGCATAAAAAGACATTAAGCAATGAAAATAAAGTTTTGCTCCATGCATCCAATAGACAAGACAAGAACAATATTTTTTGAAAGGATTTTTATATTAAGGGCACCTGAGAGGAAAACAAGAAAGGTGTTTCCAATTCTCCTCAATGGGATGGGTTTCTTTGAAAAGTCCTCAGCGCTTCAGATCTAGCATTTCTCTCTCTTGTTGGTGAAGAAAACCCAGACAAACATAGAACTCAAAGGGAGCTCACAAAGTGAAGATAGAAGATGTGACAATGATAATGGCTCAAAGTCAGACCAAGAGTAAAGATCCAGAGTGATCTCACAGGCAACAAAAGGTGACAAATGAATGGGAAAACCCTTATATTTATAACAAAATATTAGGGTAGTCTAGAACTTGGTGCATAAATAAAATATTATTAACCAAATTCTAGAACCACCTTTTAGGAATATTTTATTATATTTGTTGGAGGGAAAAGGATTTTGACTTGGGTAAAATATTTTATTTATAAATAATAAATAAATAAATGATTTATTTATTATTTTAAGGAAATGGTGGAAATATAATTAAATAAATAATGATTTATTTAATTATTTGTAAATGATTTAGTCAAATTTAACTAGGAATATTATTTAAATAAGGATTAAATAACTTATTCCTAGGAAACAATCAAATAAATAAGGATTTATTTAATTGATTTCCTTGTTTTGGGTTAAATATGACCAGGAATAATAAGTAAATTGATTTCTAACTAATTATTCCTTGAGGAAATATAAATAAATATAGATTTGTTTATTTTTTCCTTTTGGGGTTTCCTGTTTATACCTTAAACAACTTAATAAAGGTGTTTTACTAAGTTATTTCACATAGTGAAAGCAATTTTACTTAGGTTAAAATTGGTATAACATGGTGTACTTGGGTCCATCTAATGATAATAGGTTAGATGACCAAAAAAAGGTGTAACAGATTTCCCCCCAACGTGCGAGTGTTAGGAGCAAATCATATGACCGAAGCACGTTGTAAGAACTCAATCACCAGACATCAAGAGGGAAGTCAAAGAGAGAAATGTAAGGTAGTCTAATGTGTTGAAGGACGAGACCCTGAGGAGACGAGACTTACAGGTGCAACAAGTCTCTTTTGATGAGATGGTACCTGTGCTAAAGGCAGCGGGGGAGGCATACCTATGCCCGCTGAGACAAAGTACAAAAGAATAGTGCGTCCAGTAAACAAGGAACTGAACTGTAAAGTACATACGTCTCCACAACATTCCTATTAAAAGAGACATAGCGGAAGAATCCTACACATGTCAGTACCGACCACAAATCCAGACTTATACAATAATATCTGAGTACATGAGATACAAATACAACCCAAATGTCCCCTATACACGGGAAGGGCTCACAAAATCTGACTGATACATGCAAATCAAAGAGGTGCTGCAAGTGGCTAAGGCCAACATCATCAAATATATGGAGCTGCATCGAAGGCTGCAATGAAGAGGTCATCTGGGCATGTGGGGGGATACCTGCAGGGCCACCCCCTCATGAGGGTTGAGACATCTCACACACACCCGGGAATCACCAATAGCGGCCGCTGCATCACTAGACCATCAATTATACGGATCTCGATCATGCGAACAAGTGTGGAAGCTGGAACCAAGGTACACTGCCCTCTAGACCTGTCTTCTGGAATGAATGAGCTGATGTCGACAGAAGGAGGTCCGCCATAGGTAAGGCAATAAGGGATCCTCAACTAAGGCACAAGAGAAAATAGTAGAGTGATGGACAGACTGACACTAATTATGATGATGAAATGGGGGGGGGAATGAGTAGCAAATGGACGACTTCCCTTGTTAGAGCATAAAGGGCATGGATGACCTGGCAGCGACTGACACAATATCATGAGGGATAGGGGACAGTGGGGTGGAAGGCCATAATGTGCAACACGAGAGAGGGACTAAGCAATGAAGGATGGAGGACTAAGGCAAGATACAAAGGGACTTGGAATAGACTCCATGAATGTGATGAGGACTCAACTCGGATGCTCTAAACAAGGGTGACTTGATGGTGCTACCACATAGTAAAGGTCCAATGGGGGACCATAAAAACATGAGTATAAGGGGGTATCTCATGACGAAAATTGACACGAACAAGGACAAGTAAGGAGGAAAAATGGTGCCTGAAGTACAAGTGTTGTAAGTGAGGAAATCCGATTTTGAGGAGAGGTGAAGAGACCCTTCTTGGGAAAAATGTGTCCTGGTGAAGTATCAAGGTACTAAAAACTAACAGGTGCCCAGAGCTCATGAACAGGCTAGGTCGCACTTTTTTGGGTCTGTTTTGCGACCTGGGTAGCAGGTACTGGGCATAAAACTGCGACTTGTCTTAGGAAATCACCTGAAAAGTGTGACCTATCAGAGAAAGGGGGTTTCAGTGCTATTTTTGGCTGAGATCTGGAAGTTATATGGTTGAGGGGCATAGATTCCCCCAAGCATGTTGTGGTCATGCCAAAATGTATTTAGAAAAAGGGGAATCTAAACACATTTTAATGATGTGGTGAGCCAATTTTTTTCGTTATGGTTATACAGTATGAGAAAGGAAATGGAGGATTACCAATCTCTTTTAGTACTCCATATATGAATCAAATGGAATTTAAGTTTTCGGGTTGTCATACCTAGTGTCACTATCGCAAAGAGAGGATTTGGAGATAGTGAACTGATGCTCTCCTAGAAAACCCATAGGTTGGTCAAAAACAATGTCTAAGAGACTGGGTTGCTGATGTAAGATGAAGGAACAATAAGGGGTATCATCCCTAGAGTGATTTGAAGTGATATGGGACTCTAGAGGTTTGTCTAAATGTGGAAGAATAATGGTACTAAAGTCGACACGACCAGATACACTAGGAGAGTTTTGGAGAATTGCTTCGCTTGGTCTTTCAAATATGGGTGCCCCCTTACCCAAACATTGGGTTTAAATGTAATGGCCACAAGATGGATGTGGTTCAAATGCATGGGTGCGATGTAAGGGGGAATATATAAAGTTATGGGTGGGGATTTCTTCCATAATGTCATCATCGTGATAGAATATGGGGTGACTGGTGGAAGAAAGGCCACCTAACGCAGCGAAGCTACCTGACTCATCATCATGAGAAGAGAGGTTCACATGCGCCTCGTCAGAATGGGTGACATAAGAGTAAGTAGATAAAGGATCTACCGATGTTGAGCCCAGGGTGATCGCGGAAGGAAAGTCAAGCGAAAAAATAGGGGAGGATTCAGAGGGAATGTTCCTCGAGGGTCTCATGGATGATGATAGGTAGAAAATGGTGGATGAAGGCTCTGTCATCTCGACATCAGGAGGGGGAATTCCAATGGTAGAATTCGTGTCTGGTAGTTATGCCGAAACAAAACGCGCAAATAGGGAAGAGGTGGACTCGTTGCGCTTGGCCTCGAATTGGAAGACCGCGACTAGAGAGGTGCGGAAGTCCTCAAGGCAGGGACAAAGGTGGGTGTAATGGTCATGGAGATCAAACAAAGCATAGGGGTGGTTGGTGTGAATAGTCTTGGGGTTCTTGGCCACGGTCGCGGAAGGAACAAAGGCTTCTGGGAGCGTGGACTCAGGGAACGCGATATTAATCATGGGCTTGAGATGAGGAAATTCAGGACATGTATGGGTGGTGTGACCGACAACATCGCATAAGGCACACTGGATGGTATGCTTTGGAGGCCGAGGAGGGGTAGCGTTTGTTGGGGCAGCCTTGTCCTTTGATGCCCCCTTGCGAGCTTTGCCCTTCTTACCCGAAGCGGTCGCAACAGGAGGTGGTTCTTATTGAGGTGACTGAGGCACTGTTGCAGCGGGAGAAGTCATGGGGACTGGTTGACCCGGGGTTAAATGAAGATAAGGTTTGGGTTGACTAGGCAGGGTTGCGGCTGGAGGATCAAGGTACCAGAGGGGAATCCCAAGGGTCAGGTTAGGAAGAGAGAGGGTGGCCATGATAGGTGCCATGTACACTTGTGGTGGGGGAGCTAGGATCGGTATCTGACCAGAGGGGTAATGGCCAGGTGGGATGGCTCCTAAATGGATAAGGCTTGGAGGAACCATTCTAGGAGGATAAAGAGGCTCATGAATACCAGCTGTAGGAGAAGGGCCAGGAGGAAAAGGTCCGGCTGGCTGAGGTGAAGGGCTAGGAGCAGGTTGCGGCGAGTGAGGTTGAGGTTGAGGTTGCTGACTAGCTGAAGCGGGCCGTTTAAGGTCAGCCCAAGACGATTGCATCATGCAAACATTCGCTAAGCTGGGATCCGAGACAAGAGGAGGAGGAAGATGAGGGAAGGTTCCAAGCAAGGAGGAGTCTTTGTAGACGCTGGGGGAGACACTGGTCAAAGAATCGACGGTTTGCTTATTGGCTATAGAAGAGATGGTCGACTCAGGGGAGGCTTGAGAGTTGGGCTCATGATATGTCAACTGGTCAATGGTGACTATCTTTCCATTATGAGGGAAAAACATCTTGCGGTGAACTGCGGATGGGACAACAGACATGGCATAGGTGTAGCTACACCCCAAAAGAATGTTATAATCAAGAGGGGCATTGATGACTTCAATGTCAACGCAAACCGTCTTTCCTGCAAGAGTGATAGGACAGTTATAGAAGAGGCCAATGGGCTGGGAGGCATGGCCATCCCATGCACGAAGGGTGATGGTGGAAGGGGCCAGCTTAGGAGATCCAAGTTGTTTCCAAACCGAAGTAGACATTACACAGGTAGATGCCCCCTCGTCAATAATACACCAAGCCACATGAGCATTCCGGATTTTGACTGGGATTTGGAAAGCAACGGAAGCAGGAAGGGGAGGGTGGTCCGACTGACGGGCATAAAAAATAATCAGCTGGTCATCAGCAGGATCTACAGCACCCATGGCTAACAATAGAGCCTTCCGCTGAGAAGGACACGACTGGAGGAGTTCCAGTGTTGAAATGGCATCAAGAGACTGCACCAAATCATCTACTATGCTATACGAATGAGCAGCTCGACCAGAAGCAGCATTTCAGCGTAATGGGCCCTTAGGAACCTTGGTATGAACCTAAAATTTGGGTTGAGCGATTTGTAAAGGACCATTGGGTGTCGAAAGAGGCTCTATAGGACCTAGAGATGGGGACTTGGGGATAGACGGAGTGGGAGGAATGGGGTACTGACGAGACCGAGTTTGAAGGTTAAGGTCAACTGGTAAAGGTTGATCAGAGTTCATCATGAGAATCTGGTAATTGAAGGAACGAGAAGGGGAAGGTTGAGTGGCCGCCTGTCCGTTAGGTGGTTGGGTAGCCACAAATCCCTACTGTGCATCCACCTGCTCTTGAGGGGGTGGTGACTGCTACTGCGGGAGTTGAGATGGAAAGGGAGGAAGAGGTGCTGATGTTGGATGAGCTGGAGCACCAAGTTGTGGATATGGATAATAAGGGGGTTGGGAAATAGTGTGGTAAGTATGAGGTTGGGCCAAAAGAGGGGGTATGCCGTATCCTAGAGACGTGGTACCGGGAGGGGAAAAAGTGCGGGAGGTGATGCCTCCCCCCCCAGGAAAACTATAACCCATGGGGGGTTGGGCGTACGTATGAGAGATAGATCCAATGATACCGTCGGCGACATGAGGTGCCCCCAGTGCATTGGCATCACCGGGTCTGGGGAGATCAGGTAGAACAGTATAAAAATAACCCATCTGAGCATAGATCAGGTCATATTTTAACGCCATTTGGAGGGAAGCTTCTTTGGTTTGAGGAAAATGTGATGCGACATCTTTCTTGATAGGGGGAAAGAGAGATCTAAGGAACCAATCCATGTAGACACGGTCTTTGAAGGTAGGAGATTGACATAGGCTCTTTCTTCTCCGCCATTCCTGGGCATGATCAGATAGGCAGGTCACAGGTGATTGACAGAAAGAAGTCAAAAGTTCGATACCAGTGTCATAACGAAGGGGAAGCTGGAAGTAAGATAAAAAAGCCCGGGCAAGAGTCGCAAAGGTGGTATGAGAGGAAGTGGGCTGATCAACATACCACTTAGAAGCTTCGCCTGTAAGCGTGCGTTGGAACAATCTAAGACGGATGGAATCACCAGTAATGGAATGGGATGAACACCACATGTGGAAAGATCGGATATGGCTGGAGGGATCCTCTCTAGCAAGGCCTTCAAACTTAGGAATGTCGGAGGGGAGCTTGGTTGACATAGTAGGCCAACCAACATCGTGGTGGATAGGATCATTGATCAACTGATTGAAATCGGGGAGACTGAGGCCTGCCATGAAGGGGAGCAAGGGAGCAGTCGAGGTAGTTCCCGTGGCGGTTCTGCTAGTAACAATCCCAGCATTACGGCCGGGGATGCCACTAGCGTAAGGCCCTGGACCAGACATGGTGAAGGTAACAGGGGGAGAACTAGAAGTAGGGGGATAACCCAAAGAATCAGAAGAGGATTCAGAGTGCGGACTCGAAGGGGGATTAACTTGACAACAGCGGGAAGGAGCAGGTCGACCAACCGGAAACTGACGGTGGAGGCCAAGAAGTCTCCGAGATATACACCTTGGGGGTGAAAATATGACAGCACAAAGGGAAGAAGAAGGACCAACAAGGGCAGGGAGGTGCAGAATCAAGTGATCACAATGTTGAAACAAGGGCAAAGAGGTGCAGTGTCAACTGATTTTAAAGTCTTTGCCTGGCGATGTTAACCAGGCTCTTCTTCACTTAGGTTCAGTGTGTGGCGTGTGTTAATTTTAATTTTTAAACCCAGACGTTTTGAGAGTAAAAGAAAAAGTGTGCTGCGTAACTAAAAATAAATCTGCAGAGAACAATATATAATGCTGAAATAACAGAAAATTTACAGCTAACAATGCATCAATCTAACCCAAGAAGGCGGGTCTCTCAAAACTAGTCTAAAAGAGGGAAAAATCTAGTCAAAACACACGAAAAATGGGCCAATAGATCTAAGGTCGGGAGGGACAGGGATCTAAAGGAGAAATCTGCTGAAAGGAGGTGCAGAAAACAACAAAGAGGCAGAGGCAAGGTTGCTGCAACAAAGGAGGAAATCAATTAAAGGTAGAAAGGACAAGGAGGTGACCCTAGAGGCAAACCCAAACAAAAATATATGAGGTGATTTGAAAGGAAAAGTAGCTGATCTTAAAGGGAACTGAAGATGAGGTATCAGAAATGGATGAAACTCTGAAAATTTAGACACTTATAGCAACAAAAACTCTTCCACAAAAAGTGGAGGGTACTGAAGCCCTAGGGGGCTAGATTCCCACTTAGTTGAGTAAAACAGAGCAAGAATAGGCCTAAACGGGTGGAGACGGAGGTCCGACAACCTTGACAGAGGTTTGGACAAAACCCAGAAAAATTTTAGAAAAATTCCAGATGCTGCTTCCGGTAGAAATTTTTCAGAAATTTTTCCGGTAGAAAATTTTCAGAAATTTTTCCGGTCAAATTTTTTCTACCTAGTTAAATTTGACTAAATAATTTACAAATAATTAAATAAATCATTATTTGTTTAATTATATTTCCACCATTTCCTTAAAATAATAAATAAATCATTTATTTATTTATTATTTATAAATAAAATATTTTACCTAAGTCAAAATCCTTTTCCCTCCAACAAATATAATAAAATATTCCTAAAAGGTGGTTCTAGAATTTGGAATGAGGAATCTTTTGTCGAAAAAAGACCACTTTAGCTACGCATAAAAAATAGCCCTAACATCAATTATGGCTGCCAATATCTTCAAATCTGCAGTTAGTTGATCAAGACAAAGTTGCAGAAATCCAGATCTATGCATAAAAATACATTAAGCAGTAAAAATGAAGTTTTGCTCCATGCATCCAATAGACAAGACAAGAAAAATATTTTTGAAAGATTTTTTTATATTAAAGGGCACTTGAGAGGAAAACAAGAAAGGTGCTTCCAATTCTCCTCAATGGGATGGGTTCTTGAAAGTTCTCAGCACTTCAGATCTAGAATTTCTCTCCCTTGTTGGTGTAGAAAACCCAGACAAACATAGAACTCAAAGGGAGCTCACAAAGCAAATAATGGAGAATGTGACAATGATAATGGCTCAAATTCAGACCAAGAGTATAGATCCAGAGGAATCTAATATGCAATGAAAGGTGACAAATGAATGGGAAAACCCTTCCATTTATAACAAAATATTAGGGTAGTCTAGGACTTGGTGCATGAATAAAATATTATTAACCAAATTCTAGAACCACCTTTTAGGAATATTTTATTATATTTGTTGGAAGGAAAAGGATTTTTGACTTGGGTCAAATCCTTTATTTATAAATAATAAATAAATAAATGATTTATTTATTATTTTAAGGAAATGGTGGAAATATAATTAAATAAATAATGATTTATTTAATTATTTGTAAATGATTTAGTCAAATTTAACTGGGAATATTATTTAAATAAGCATTAAATAACTTATTCCTAGGAAATAATCAAATAAATAAGGATTTATTTAATTGATTTCCTTGTTTTGGGTTAAATATGACTAGGAATAATAATAAAATTGATGTTTAACTAATTATTCTTTGAGGAAATATAAACAAATATAAATTTGTTTATTATTTCCTTTTGGGGTTTCCTGTTTAGACCATAAACAACTTAATAAAGGTGTTTTATTAAGTTATTTCACATAGTGAAAGAAATTTTACTTAGGGTAAAATTGGTCTTACATGGTGTACTTGGGTCCATCTAATGATAATAGGTTAGATGACGAAAACATGGTGTAACAGATTGCCCCCTAGCGTGCGAGTGTTAGGAGCAAATCGTATGACCGAAGTACGTTGTAAGAACTCAATCACCAGACATCAAGAGGGAAGTCAGAGAGAGAAATGTAATGTAGTCTAATGTGCTAAAGGACTAGACCCTGAGGAGACAAGACTTACAGGTGCAACAAGTCTCTTTTTATGAGATGGTACCTGTGCTAAAGGCGGCAGGGGAGGCATACCTATGCTCGCCGAGACAAAGTACAAAAGAATAGTGTGTCCAGTAAATAAGGAACTAAACTATAAAGTACATGCTGGCATAAACACTAGCCAGATAAAAGATAGAATGATGAATCCCACATACATGCTGTGCTTGGGATAACACCCAAGACTTATACAATAATATATGAGTACAAGAGATACAAATACAACCCAAATGCCCCCTATAAATGGGGAAGGGCTTGCAAAATCTGACTGATACATGAAAATCAAAGAGGCGCTGCAAGCGGCTAAGGCCGACATCATCAAATATATGGAGCTGCATCACAGGCTGGAATGAAGAGGTCATCCGGGCATGTGGGGGGCTACCTGCAGGGCCACCCCCTCATGAGGGTTGAGACATCTCACACACACCCGGGAATCACTAATAGTTGCTACTGCATCACTGGACCATCAAGTATACGGATCTCGATCATGCTGAAAGTAGCTGGAGCTGAGAAGCAATCAAGTCAAAGGGTAATTAGGAATCCAAATCATCAACATAATGCATATTCATAATATATATCATATAACATGTTTTTAGAGTCCATCTACTCTAATACATATGACATGCCCATAGCATGTTACAAAATACCAAACTCAAAAAACTGGGGGGCACCACTTGCCCTAGGGGTCACCACCTTCCCTACATCTAATCACTCTCTGGAGGATCCTGAGCCAATGGCTTTGCTCCTGTAGCTCGTAGATCACGCACAGTCTGACCGGCCATCGCCATGCACCGCATGACACCTCGCCATTCCGAGGGTAGCCCAATACATAGCTCTATGTAGTGGTCGTCTAAGTCTTGCCAACCCCGCTTCGAAACACCGGTCAACAGCCCCTCACATCTATGACGGATGTCCTCCAAGAGAGCGGTCATATCCTCTTTCTGTGCCGTTCTTGATCCACTAGCACCTGTAGTTCCTGCTACTGTGGGTCGTCCCATATATCCGGTCGGTTTCACTGGAGCTATATCTGCATACCAAAAGTATAAGGATCAGTACCATATATACTATTCACAAACTTTAACATGCATGTAAAATATTAGTTACTTGTCACTTACCATCGGGCCCCCATACTCGACCAGGCAGAAGAGGTAAGTCTGGATCCCCCCAATAACTCATCCCACTATAGGGATAATCGTCTATGTACAACGACATCTGATCCCAATGGGCAAAGAACTCTGGTCGGAACACCCGTTCGACCGCCCCTCCTCCTTCTCTGCACAGTAGTCGCCCCCACCGATGCATATAGGTTCTCTCGGACCCCCATCAAGTAGCTGTACATGAGGTCGCAAGGCTGGGATCTTCTCAAAAAATAAGGAGCACAATACAGTCCCATAAGCGCAATCATGGTTCACTTACCGCTTGCAAAGCGACAGCTGTCATTTCAACGATACCAACATCATCTGGGCCCACCTATAGTAGGTCCCACTCAACACACTTTCTACAATCATCATCTGCCCTCTAGTGATGTGATGGAGCACCTAGCTGCCCAGGATCCGCAACACTACTGCCGCCACTGCATGGGTCTCTAACCTCTCTAGATCCCCAATCGATATCCGAGTCCCTTTGACTCGGAGGCCTGGTCAACAATTTCGCTATACAAACTCCATGATGTTACGCCCCCGCGGTAACATTGGTTGTGTCTTTCCCACCATACCTAATGGTGGGAGACCAGTCAGGAAATACAGATCCTGGACTGTCAGCTCAATCCTGTGCCCCTGCACTATAAAGAACTCATGATCTGGATCCCAATAACTAACAATCCGGGCCAGCAAGGGCTCCCCAACTCTCATCAGAGGGTTCTCCACAAATTTTATAACCCCAAACCTGGCCAATGCATGACAGACACCTTGATCCGCTTGGATTTCTGACTGTAATGTACCCATGTCTCTCTCTCTCCACTTTATCCGTATATCTACCATCTCTGCACAAACACATCATCTTTGTCAGTACAGATAGGAAAAACTGCATTCAATTATACAAAACATGACTCCCTACCCACAACAACACTGGAATCACCTTCATCTGACAGGTTGCACTTTCTGGCCAAATCCTGGGACAGGTCACACTTTTCAGGCCAAAACCTACTTCACAGGTCGCAGTTTTTGGCCCAAAAAGTGCGACCCGGCCGTAAAGATGAGGGAGGGGCTGTTCCTAAGATTTGGGACCCTAATATGAACTTTTAATCCATCAAAAAAAAAGAGTAGGATTATGCATCTTACCTGCAACTGATAGATCTCGATTCCAATGGTCGGTTTGTCCACTATGATCGCCGCAAGATTTAGGGCCTCCTCTCCTCTCTATATTCACCACAGCTACACAAGCAAATGAATGCATTTGGAGGGAAAATGCCTTATTAGAAGAGAAACCCCTGATTTTTCTTTCGCCCACTGTGACCAAACCGTAGCCCCGTTTGACACACCATATGTACTGTTGGAAAGCTCTCACCGAGCACTAAAATGAGTATTTGTTAGTTTTTCATGATTTGATACTTCACCAGAACACATTTTCCCCACGAAGGATCTATTCACTTCTCCTTCAAATCGTATTTCTTCACTTACAACACTTGTATTTGGGGCACCACTTTGCCTCCATACTTGTCCTTGTTCGTGTTGATTTTCGTCATGAGCTACCCTCTTGTACTCATGTTTTTATGGTCCCCCATTGGACCTTTACTATGTGACAGCACCATCGTATCGCCCTTGTTTAGAGCATCCGAGTTGAGTCATCCTTGCATTCATGGAGTCTATCCTGAGCCCCTTTGTACCTTGCTATAGTCCTCCATCCTTCATTTCCTGGCCCCTCTCTCGTGTCGCACATGATGGCATTCAGTCCCACTATCCCCTATCCCTCTTGATATTGTGCCAGTCGCTGCCAAGTCATCCATGCCCTTTATGCTCTAACAAGGGAAGTCGTCCATCCGCTACTCAGTATCCCCCATTTCATCATCATCATTAGTGTCAGTTTTTCAGTCGCTCTACTATTTTCTCTCATGCCTTAGTTGAGGATCCCTTATCGCCTCACCTATGGCAGATCTCCTTCTATCGACATCATCTCATTCACTCCAGAAGACAGGTCTAGAGGGCGGTGTACCTTGGTTCCAGCTTCTACACTTGATCGGTGCCTCGGATCAGGCAAAGGGATTTCTCATTACACTTTGACTTGATTGTTTCTAAGCTCCAGCTCTTTTCAGCATGATCGAGATCCGTATACTTGATGGTCCAGTGATGCATCAACAGATATTGGTGATTCCCGGGTGTGTGTGAGATGTCTCAACCCTCATGAGGGGGTGACCCTGCAGGTAGTCCCCCACATGCTCGGATGACCTCTTCATTACAGCCTTTGATGCAGCTCCATATATTTGTTGATGTTGGCCTTAGCCGCTTGCAGCACCTCTTTGATTTTCATGTCTCAGTCAGATTTTGCGAGCCCTTCCCTGTTTATATGGGGCATTTGGGTTGTATTTGTATCTCATGTACTCAGATATTATTGTAGAAGTCCTGGCTGTTATCCCAGGCACAACATGTATGTGGGATTCATCATTCTATATTTTATCTGGCTCGTGTTTATGCCAGCATGTACTTTCTAGTTCGGTTCCTTGTTTACTGGACACACTATTATTTTGTACTTTGTCTCGGCGGGCATAGGTATGCCTCCCCCGCCACCTTTGGCACAGGTACCATCTCATAAAAAAGAGACTTGTTGCACCTGTAAGTATCGTCTCCTCAGGGTATAGTCCTTTAGCACATTAGAATACCTTACATTTCTCTCTCTGACTTCCCCCTCGATGTCTAGTGATTGAGTTCTTACAACGTACTTGGTGCATGAATAAAATATTATTAACCAAATTTTAGAACCACCTTTTAGGAATATTTTATTATATTTGTTGGAGGGAAAAGGATTTTGACTTGGGTAAAATATTTTATTTATAAATAATAAATAAATAAATGATTTATTTATTATTTTAAGGAAATGGTGGAAATATAATTAAATAAATAATGATTTATTTAATTATTTATAAATGATTTAGTCAAATTTAACTAGGAATATTATTTAAATAAGGATTAAATAACTTATTCCTAGAAAATAATCAAATAAATAAGGATTTATTTAATTGATTTCCTTGTTTTGGGTTAAATATGACCAGGAATAATAATTAAATTGATGTTTAACTAATTATTCCTTGAGGAAATATAAACAAATATAGATTTGTTTATTATTTCCTTTTGGGGTTTCCTGTTTAGACCATAAACAACTTAATAAAGGTGTTTTAATAAGTTATTTCACATAGTGAAAGCAATTTTACTTAGGGTAAAATTGGTCTTACATGGTGTATTTGGGTCCATCTAATGATAATAGGTTAGATGACCAAAAAATGGTGTAACAGAACCCATACCATATGAGGTGTATTTAGGCAAACCTAACATTTTGGTATAGGTGAGCAACTTTTGGGTTGTAAAAATGGACATAATTTATCTAATTCTAAAGTATTGTAAAAAATTGAAGGAGAATCTCATAAGGATGAAGAAGCTTGAATTGTAAAGGAAAATGGATATAACTAGGATCTTGAGCTTAAGCACGGGGATTGATTAATCTTGGTAGGAAAAAATAGTTGTGCCTCGAAATAGAGTGTTGGTGGCTTATTACTTTCCCATATGAAGTTTTTGGCCCCATTGAATCTTAGTACAACGATGTCAGTTTGTTTTGGTGATAATGTGAAGATAATATGTGGCTCATAATGATCACATTATGTTTGAATTGAAGAGTTGTTTGTTGGTGAATATTTTTTGGTTCATGAGCATGAAAGTTGTGGATCAAGTGGCATTGTTTGATACTTTGGAGGAAACATATCATGACACTAATAAGAACAATCGTATATGGTGTGCTCATTTGTTGTTGTGCATGTCACCGCCATCTCCTACATGGAGTATTTACCTATAAGTATTTCTTGGTATGGGATAAGGATAAACCTAAGGGAAATAGTTTATGGAAGATATGGTTCCACTAGGATATTGAATCAAAGTTGTAGTGGTGAAAACAATGGTGATGTTCAAATGTTGAGCTTCTATATGTGTCATAAACAACTTGAATCTACAAAAATATGGTTCCCATTTTTGTCATATGTGTAACAAGGATTGAGAAATGGAACAAAACACATAGATACCCTACTATGTGCATCACATTGAATGAAAGTATCAAAAGGTTCACTTGTTATAATACTAGTGTTATGGGAGTCATTTGGTATGTCCTAGTTGATGGATTTCTTAGTGTGCCTGAACTAAGAATTGTATGGCTTGGTGTGTATGAACTAATATTGATAGTTTTGTTAGTGTTTTTGAGCTAGAATAAATAGATTTCCTAGTGTCTCTAGGATAATTGGAGGGTGTCTTTGTGTATTTGAGACAATAACCAAATGGTTCCAATTGGGATGCATCGAAGCTAGGAGGTTTGATTTGTATGGGAAATAGGTGAGCACAACTTAACTAGAACATTTGTATGTGCATCCTCATGCTTGTGCACATAATTAAACTAACCATTTAATATTGATCGAGAAAGTGGTTATTTAATGTGCATCCATATGGCATATTTTAATTGAGTCCCTAAAATGACCACCCGTTGCATTTACCCAACGAGGGATTTTTTTCACATATATAAGGAGTTTTAAACACCATAAGGAGTGGGTCATGTGTTAATTAAATGTTTTATGAGTGGATCATATGTTGGTTTTTGAATTAGTGTTGTGTTACAAGACCATGATCTTGTATACATGCTATTATTTGTGTCAAAACAAGATAAAAATCAAGATATGTATTAGTTGAGAGTCAGTGCACTTGTAGCACATTGTAACTCATAGAATGTTGATGAAATTGGTTCCATAGTCTAAGAAAGTTCGTCATGAATTTGAATGAACTATCTACCTAATGGATGTCCTAATAGACCAAGTGTTTTAGTAATTAGGTGGCCATGTATTCTTGTGGATGGTTGTTCCTTTTTATGGACTTCTACAAATTGATGAAATCTAGAAAACAAATGTCCATGGTTGAATCAAAAGAAAAAATTTGTTGGTAAAGAACATCTTCAATATCTAGAGGACCATGTGTTGCCGATGGTGATGATGAATACATGAATTGATAGAGATTGAGGTAAGTACTCATTAAGAGGGAGTGTTGGAATGAGTAACTCCTCCTTGTTTGATGTGTAAACATATTAAACATTGCAATGTAGAATTTGTCTTTACAAATGTGTTAGAGTGTTTGGCGAACGAATGTACCAAATCAAAATTGCTTAAGAGGGGTGGTTTTTACCTCTTAATTTCTTGGTCATAGGCATAAAATAGATGTATTCAAGCAAGTTAGTGGAACATGCTAAAAAATAAAAATACTAGATAGAGAAATAGCATGCATATTCAAACATAAAAAAAAAACTAAAACAAATAAAACAAAAGCTTTGAATAGAGTCAAACAACTTCAATAATCCAAACAACGATGCTTACGTCCCCTCTTATTGAGTGTTGGCAGGAATGAAGGATAAAAAATTTACCCACTTTCCAAGGGGCCCTCAGAACTATGGAGTTCCAAGTCTTGATGCAAGGATGTATTTACTTCCGAGCTACCTTGGCGCAAAGTCTCCCTCTCTCTACTCTGGTGGACTAGAGTTTTTGGATGGCCAACAATTGAGTCCCCTCCATCTCTGCTCTGAATCACACACTGCTGGTATTTATTGGAAAATTCTGGCCCCTCAGATGTTCCTGCCTTTCCCTTATGCAGGGATGGATTTTCGGGGAAATCCAGACATGGGTCTTCCTTCTGGATATGCTTGGGGGCTAGTAGGTATGTCTTTCTGTTTTCTACATTTACTTGAGTATTTATATTCATATGTGTATTATGATGACACTGACATAGTATTGGTTACTCTTGCAGATGATCGAGAGGTCGGTCGTCCTATGGCTCGCTTGGTGCGGCACCATCCGATTTAGCGACCTCGAGGAGCTCACGGGGGACAGGGAGGAGCTCCTGCACAACCTCTGGGTGGAGTACCAGGTGGTGAGGCTAGCCCTTTGGGGGAGGGTAGCAGCTCAGCTGTTGTCGAGACTACTACTGAGTGAGCTCGTGCCGATGTGGCAGAGGCTCGTGTTGTTGAGCTAACCGAGAAGGTGGTATCTTTAGAGGATGCATGGGGTCGAGTGGACCACTTGAACCAGGGGATGCCTACCTGAGGCTTTGTGGATGACCTCAAGGATGTGTGGCTGTAGACCTTGATGGCCTGGGAGAGGGGCTATCAGTTGGTTTTATGTCGGGTGGCGATATCCGTGTTGACGACAGCTCCAATATTGGTACCAGGAGCAGCAATGGGTCCAGGTGCCCCATCTGGGGGAGCACCAACCTAGAGTATTTTTGTACGTGGGGAAAGCACGCATTATGAGGATGCTTCCCCTATTTTTGTCGACTTATATATATGTATCTTTTTTGGCTGGCTTACAGGCCAAAGATACTATTTTTTGTACTGAGACACATACATTTTTGGTATCTATATGCGAGAGATATTTTTGTGGCTCTACATGGTGTGCCCGCTATTTTTGTTTATGGATTATGCTATGCTGATGGATATCTATGTTTTCTATGTTTTTTTTTTTTATGTATGATGGTTTATCTAAGATGCATTCCAGTTTAGAATATTGTTAGGTATGCGATCAACTATTCGGTTTTGACTCCTTGGTACATGTGTGAATGTAATGTAGTCAAATTTTTTGCTTAATATTTTTGCACGCAAGTATTTTCTAAATAAATGTGAATCTCTTATCTCAAATGTTTGGTTTAACTGCGAAACTACTAACTGGGAATCAAGGTAGATATGTATATGGAATATGCCCTGATTAAGGGCGTCGCACATAAGTCCGATTACGATGTCATATTTTTCCTGATTTTTTGTTGTTGAACCGATACAAACACCGTTGGTGCCGAGTGGTGATCGATCAAGGTGATAGATAACCCAAGCGGCTGCTGCTAAAATTTGAGACCATCGCGATGCTCCATCAGTAAATCCGAAGTAAGGGTCAGGTTGGTAATCCATTTTGACACTAGAGCACGTTTTATAACAAGTATTTTGGTCAAAATTTTAAACTGGTTGGGTATGTGTACGTTGAATCTAGGGGAGGGACTTCTCGAACCTTATGGATAGAATTTTTTGAGGTAAAGGCCGTTGACGGGGTTGCTAAGGCATGTTCCATCTGGCCCGGTCAGGATGTATGCCCCCTTGAGGAGGTAATGTTTTATGATGTAGGGTCCTTTCCACAAGGTTTCGAACTTTCTTGGCCCTAGGGCTTATTTTGCGACATCTTAGCGAAGGACTAGTTCTCCCTCGGTGAAGGAGCTAGTGGTGATGTGGAGGTCGAACAATGATTTTATCCGTTTCTTGTCGGACTCGTTGTGTTGTAGCATCATTGGCTTTCGTAGAAAATCTCTTGTTGTACTAGACACTATTATAGAGGCTGGGTATCATCGAGGAGTTTGATGGCGGCATGAAAATTCGGGATCTCACGGAAATCAATGCAAAAGCGTAGAGTGCCCTGATTTTTTACGACGGGAACAGGGTCGGGAACCCAAGACGTGTGGGCGGCCTGAGTCCTGGTTCCAATACATGATGATATGAATTGTATGTGGTGTATCATGTCGTCGATGTTTTGTGGGGGGAGAATCTCCATGATGGGAGCTTGTGTGAGCAAAAGGTTGGTTCCCCTATTAGGATGGTCAATTTCCCGTTGGTGTAAATTGTGCCTAGTGCAGAGGTGCCTAAATATTTCCATTAGCAGGCATGCCTCTGGTTCATGGTTATGGCTAGTGCAAATGGTTCATGGTACCACTGTGACAACTGAGTATATTGTGTGGGAATCAACACTACTCTTCGTGCCAGACGTGGACGCTTGGAAATAATCTGTTGTAGAAGACGAGAGCTTCTGCTTCCATTTCCGAGTTTTTGGCTTGGGTATGTATAAATATTTTGGGGAGTGTAGACTTAACGCTAGTCTTGCAGCTCTAAGCTTTGGGAGATGCTCACATTTTATTGTATGATGAAAGTGTGAAAAATCTGGCAATAAGTGTGAGTGCTTTTATCTTGGTTAGAGAGAAGTCTCTGTGGGAGAGAAGAGACTATGCGAAAACTGTCTGCGAAGAGCTTCAGTTCTTTGTATAGATTGATCTAGTGGTCAATCAGGTCGCATAGTCTACATATTATCCTAGGTTGGACCTGGTTCATGCTTGGTTGGTGTGCCATCCTATTTTTCCCATTACGCCGATGTGGGTGTGGGGTTGATGGCCTAGGGGCGATCTGCCTTCTATACCGATTGAGGAGATTGTCGTGTTTCTTTTCTAATGTATGTATCATATCAATTAGAGGACGTACTCGTGGGATATAGGTACAACACTATTCATGGTGATTGCCTTGAAATACTAGGCAAAACAACCTAGCACTAGTACATTTGGCAGAAATTCTGACACTTTGGTTCTGACATTTTTGACCAAATGTTGGAAATTTCCCGAAATTGATCAAATTTTCAAATCCCACCCACAACTGTCGCTATACCGATGTTTGGATACAAGTGTCGGTATTGCGACACATAGAATTTAGTGTCGGTCTTGTGACATTTGTAGAAAAGCGTCGGAATTGCGACATTTTGGGAAAAAGCGTCAGAATTGCGACATATTAGAGCTATGTGTCGCGACAGTTTGGGAAAAAGCGTCGCTATTGCGACAATTTGGGCTAAGTGTTGCTCTTGCGACGGTTTGGGATAAGTGTCACTCTTGCGACAGTTTGGGCTAAGTGTCACTATTGCGACGGTTTGTAAATTAATTTCTTTGGACTCTCCTTTAATAAATAATAATCTAACTTGGGTCCCCTTTTTGAATGGTTGGAGCAACATAATAAGATATCTTTAGTTGAAATATCACATTGTGATGAAGATGGAAGGTGGTTATGATGGGACTTCTAAGGAGTTTCATAAAAATATTAAAAATGTGATGCGCTCACTCCTTGGTTCACTTTTAATGTGTGCCCCCAACCACGGTCGGGCGCGCCGTGTCGCGCAGTGTGAGGTCTCCCAACCGGGCGCGTTCAGGTTGGCCCATTTCGTTCGAGGGCACCTATACCAGTTTTGCTAAGTTGTGACCGCCTGGGTGCCTTGTGCATGTTCAGGTGGCCCGTTTTCCGTTTGCTCCCTTGTGGCATCGCTTTTTTGGGCGCGCCGTACTGTTGCACTGTGTGAGGTCGCCTGACCGGGCGCATTCGGGTTGGGCCGTTTCATTCAAGGGTGCCCGTATTAGTTTTTCTAGGTTGTGACTGCATGGGTCCCTTGTGCACGTTTAGGCGGCCCATTTTCCATTTGCTCCCTTGTGGCATCGTTAGGTCGGGCATGCATGAGGTCGCTCGACTAGGCGCGTTTGGGTCGGGTTGGGCCGTTTTGTTCGAGGGTGCCCGTATCAATTTTTCTAAGTTGTGATTGCCCGAGTGCCTTGTGCACGTTCGAGCGACCTGTTTGTGGTTTTCTCCCTTGTGGCATCATTCGGTCAGGCATGTCATGTCGCGCCGTGTGAGGTCGCCTGACTGGGCGCATTCAGGTCGGGCCGTTTCGTTTAAGGGCGCTCGTATAAGTTTTGCTAAGTTGTGATCGCCTGGGTGCCTTGTGAACGTTCAGGTGGCTCGTTTTCCACTTCCTCCCTTGTGGCATCGTTCGGTTAGGTGCGCCGTGTGATGTCACCCGACTGGGCGTGTTTGGGTCGGGTCGGGTCGTTTCGTTCGAGGGCGCCCGTATCAGTTTTGCTAAGTTGTGACCACCTGCGTGCCTTGTGCATATTTGGGCGGCCCGTTTTCCATTTGCTCCCTTGTAGCATCGTTCGGTCAGGTGCGTCGTGTCGCGTCTTGTGAGGTCGCCTGATCAGGCGCGTTCAGGTCAGGCCGTTTTGTTCGAGGGCGCCCGTATCAATTTTGCTAATTCGTGATTGCCCACGTGCCTTGTGCACGTTTGGGTGGCCCATTTTCTGTTTTCTCCCTTGTGGCATCGTTCGGTCGGTCACGCCGTGTCGCGCCATACTGTGAGGTCGCCCGAACGGGTGTGTTCGGGTCGGGCCGTTTCGTTTGAGGGTGCCCGTATCAGTTATGCTAAGTTGTGACCACCCGGGTGCCTTGTGCACATTCGGGCGGCCCATTTACCGTTTTCTCCCATGTGGCATCGTTCGGTTGGGCGCGCCATGTCGCGCTGTGTGAGGTCGCTCGACCAAGCACGTTCGGGGTCAGGTCAGGCCGTTTTGTTCGAGGGCACCCATATCAGTGTTTCTAAGTTAGGATCGCCAGGGTGCCTTGTGCATGTTTGGGAGGTTCATTTGCTGTTTTCTCCCTTGTGGCATCGACGTTCGTTTGGGTGTGTTGTGTCGCGCCGTGTGAGGTCGGCGCCCGACCGGGCGCGTTCCGATCGGGCCGTTTTGTTTGAGGGCACTCGTATCAGTTTTGCTAAGTTGTGACTTCCCGGATCCCTTGTGCACATTTAGGTGGCTCGTTTTCCATTTTCTCCCTTGTGGCATCGTTCGGTCGGGCGCGCTGTGTCGTGCCGTGTGAGGTCGCCTGACCGAGCGCGTTCGGGTCGGGTCGAGCCGTTTCGTTCGAGGGCGCCCGTATCAGTTTTTCTAAGTTGTGACTACCCGGGTGCCTTGTGCATGTTCGAGTGGCCTGTTTTCCATTTTCTCCCTTATGGCATCGTTCGTTCGAGCGCGCCGTGTTGCACCGTGCGAGGTCACCCGACTGGGCGTGTTCGGGTCGGGCTGTTTCGTTCGAGGGCGCCCGTATCAATTTTTCTAGGTTGTGACTACCTGAGTGCCTTATGCATGTTCAAGCGGCCCGTTTGCAGTTTTCTCCCTGGTGGCATCGTTCGGTCGAGCCCGGCATGTCGCGCCGTGTGAGGTCGCCCGATAGGGTGCGTTCAGGTCAGGCCATTTTGTTCGAGGGCGCCCGTATCAATTTTGCTAAGTTATGACAGCCTAGGTGCCTTGTGCACGTTTGGGCAGCCCGTTTTCCATTTTCTCCCTTGTGGTGTCGTTCGGTCGGGCGCGCCGTGTCGTGCCATGTGAGGTCGCCCGATCGGGCGCGTTCAGGTTGGGCCGATTCGTTCGAGGGCGCCCGTATCAGTTTTTCTAAGTTGTGACCACTCGGGTGCCTTGTGAACGTTCGGGTGGCCCGTTTTCCATTTTCTCCCTTGTGGCATCATTCGTTCGGGCGCGCCATGTCACGCCGTGTGAGGTCACTCGACCGGGCACGTTCTGGTCGGGCCGTTTCGTTCGAGGGCGCTTGTATAAGTTTTGCTATGTTGTGACTGTCCGGGTCACTTGTGCACGTTCGGGCGGCCCATTTTTCGTTTGATCCCTTGTGGCATCGTTCGGTCAGGCGTGCCGTGTCGTGCTGTGTGAGGTCGCCCGACCGGGCGTGTTCGGGTCGAGTCGAGCTGTTTTGTTCAAGGGCACCCGTATCAGTTTTGCTAAGTTGTGACCGCCCAGGTGCCTTGTGCACGTTTGGGTGGCCCATTTTCCATTTGCTCCCTTGTGGCATCGTTCGTTCGGGCGTGTCGTGTCACGCCGTGTGAGGTCGCCCGACCGGGAGCGTTCAGGTTGGGCCGTTTCGTTCGAGGGTGCCCATATCAGTTTTGCTAAGTTGTGACCGCTTGGGTGCCTTGTGCACATTCGGGTGGCCTGTTTTCCGTTTTCTCCATTGTGGCATCATTTGGTAGGGCGCGCCGTGTCGTGTCGTACTGTGAGGTCGCCCGACCGGGCGCATTCGGGTCGGGTCGGGCCGTTTCGTTCGAGGGCGCCTGTATCAGTTTTGCTAAGTTGTGACCACCCGGGTGCCTTGTGCACGTTCGGGTGGCCCATTTGCTGTTTTCTCCCTTGTGGCATCGTTTGGTCCGGTGTGCCATGTCGTGCCGTGTGAGGTCGCTCGACCTGGTGCGTTCAGGTCGGGCCGTTTCGTTCAAGGGCGCCCGTATCTGTTTTGCTAAGTTGTGACCGCTCGGGTGCCTTGTGCATGTTCAGGTGGCATATTTTCCGTTTGCTCCCTTGTGGCATCGACGTTCGTTCGGGCGCGTTGTGTTGCACCGTGTTTGGTCGGCGCCCGACAGGGTGTGTTATGGTTGGGCCGTTTCGTTCGAGGGCACCTGTATCAGTTTTTCTAAGTTGTGACCACCCGGGTCCCTTGTGCATGTTCAGGTGGCCCATTTTCTATTTGCTCCCTTGTGGCATCATTCGGTTGGGCGCGCCGTGTGAGGTCGCCCGACCGGGCGCGTTTAGGTCAGGCTGTTTCGTTCAAGGGTGCCCGTATCAATTTTGCTAAGTTGTGACCACCCAGGTGCCTTGTGCACGTTTGGGTGGCCTGTTTTTCATTTGCACGCTTGTGGCATCGTAATTTTTTCAGGCGCGCCGTGTCACGTCATGTGAGGTCACCCAACTAGGCACGTTTGGGTCGGGTCAGTCCGTTTTGTTCGAGGGCGCCCGTATCAGTTTTGCTAAGTTGTGACCACCTGGGTGCCTTGTGCACGTTTGGGCGGCCCGTTTGACATTTGATCCCTTGTGGCATAGTTCGTTAAGGTGCGCTGTGTCGTGCCATGTGAGGTCACCCGACCGGGCGCGTTCAGGGCGGGTCGTTTCGTTCGAGGGTGCCCGTATTAGTTTTGCTAAGTTGTGACTGCCCGGGTACCTTGTGCACATTCGGGTGGACCGTTTGCCATTTTCTCCCTTGTGGCATCATTCGGTCGGGTGCGCCCTGTTGCGCCGTGTGAGGTCGCTCGACCAGGCACGTTCAGGTTGGGCCATTTTGTTCGAGGGTACCCGTATTTGTTTTGCTAAGTTGTGACCACCTGGGTGCCTTGTGCACATTCAGGTGGCCCGTTTTCCGTTTGCTCCCTTGTGGCATCGTTCAGTTGGGTGCGTCATGTCATGCCGTACTGTGAGGTCACCCAACCAGGTATGTTCGAGTTGGGCCATTTCGTTCAAGGGTGCCCGTATCAGTTTTGCTAAGTTGTGACCGCCCGGGTCCCTTGTGCACATTTGGGCAGCCCGTTTTCCGTTTGCTCCCTTGTGGAATCGTTCGGTCGAGCACGCCGTATCGCACCGTGTGAGGTCGCCCGACCGGGCGCATTCAGGTCGGGCCGTTTTGTTCGAGGGCACCCCTATTAGTTTTGCTAAGTTGTGACCGCCTGGGTGCCTTGTGCACATTTGGGTGGCCCGTTTGCCATTTACTCCCTTGTGGCATCGTTCGGTCGGGTGCACCGTGTTGCGCCACATGAGGTCGCCCGACCGGGCACATTCAAGTTGGGCCGTTTCGTTTGAGGCACTACTACATTTGGCGGAAATTCTGACACTTGGTTCCGACGCTTTTGACCAAATGTCAGAAATTTCCCCAATTTTTTTCCATCCCGCCCGAAACTGTTGCTATACCGATGTTTATAGAAAAGTGTCGCAATACCGACACTTAGAAAAGTGTCACAATTGCGACGTTTGGAGGAAGACGTCGCACTTGCGACGCTATGGCCCAACGCGTTGCTATTGCGACGACTGCAAGTGCGACACAATGTCTAAGTGTCGTAATTGCGACGTTTGGAGGCCTTCGTCGCAATAGCAACGCCTTTTCTGCCGTCGGTATAACGACACTTATATGCACGCTAAATACAAATACGAAACTTATATGCACGCTACATAAAAATTATTTTATTGTTTCGTATCCGTCGCAATAGCTACATTAACGTCTGATATCACGCGCGCATTCGCCCTCCGCTCTTACAGAACAACATTCGCCCTCAGCTCTTGCAGAACAGAATTTTCCCTTAGCATTCGCCCTCAGCTCTTGCAAAATGGTAAGTTCTTACTGCAGGCCCTTCCTCCTATAGTAGGGTTGACTCTATTTGGGTTATTTTGGTCAATTCCATTGGATTGTGTTAGGCTGTAGGGTTCTCTCTAGATGTCAAGAATCAAGATTCAATACCCTCTATTATCTTCATCACCCAATACAAGATTTAATTTTTTTCCAAAGAAACGCTTATTAATTTGGCAGCCATTATTTCTCCCTGCTTTAAAAACCCTACATTTAAATGAAAACAAGCATTGCATTTCAACTACAAAAATCTATTAGTGTTCAAATGTACATGTGTGCTACATTAACGTCTGATATCATGCGCGCATTCGCCCTCCGCTCTTGCATAACAACATTCACCCTCAGCATTCGCCCTCAGCATTCGCCCTGAGCTCTTGCAGAACAACATTCGCCCTTAGCTCTTGCAGAACAGCATTCGCCCTCAGCTCTTGCAGAACAGCATTGGCCCTCAGCTCTTGCAAAATGGTAAGCTCTTACTGCAGGCCCTTCCTCCTATAGAGGGTTGACCCTACAGCCTAACCAAATAGCTCCACTTGAGAAAAATTTTCATAATCTTTGGGCTGGATATACAGCAGAGCAAACAATTGTAGTTATCATTCATGCTCCAATATATTAATATACTTTTTACATTGAACTGAAGAAATGGAAACAAGCAAATGCTAGCCATCATACAATGCTTTGACATAAGAGTTTTGAGTGACATACTTGAAAAGAAGAACTCATCCACTGATATTTATAATCATTTGAGTTATTCAAGTTAAACACAATGTCAAGAATCAAGATTCAATACCCTCTATTATCTTCATCACCCAATACAAGATTTAAATTTTTCCCAAAGAAACGCTTATTAAATTGGCAACCATTATTTCTCCCCGCTTTAAAAACCCTACATTTAAATGAAAACAAGCACTGCATTTCAACTACAAAAATATATTAGTGTTCAAGTGTACATGTGTGCATCACTTGTGTAGGGTATTCCTTTTCCACTTTCACATTATCCAAGAATGTGTGCAGTATAGTTCATATTTTTTGTGATTTAGATTATCTTGGAAAAGGAAAGGTAAATTATTTCCCATGGAAAAAGAAGGTTTTCCCTTTTTACTACTGGAAATGGTACAAAAAAGTTCCATTTCTACCCAAAACTCCTATGAAACAGGAACCAAATAAAGGCCATGTCCTCAATGGACATCATTTGGCTTTGAAAATGGCCATTACACCGTGTTGTTTCTTATATTACAACACGATATTTTCTTAGGTCATTTCTTGTTTCTTGAGATGAAAAACAACCAAAGAAATCGTGAAGATCCTTTTAAGAAATAAATGACCATTTCTCAATCATATCTCAACTATTTTTTATTTTATTCAGTGGTTGCTTACTTTGAGAGAAATTTGACACTTTTATAATGAATATAACATAAAAACACAAAATGGGAAGGAATTGATGAGGTAGATGACCTTTAGTTGTTGTCAATTAAGAATTGATAATACACGATGCATGTTTTGTACTACAAACTAGATTCCTTCCTGGAGTTAGGACACAAAGTATTGAATCAAAGTTGTAGTTTCTAACTTTTTGTATTGGTTCATCAATCTTGAAATTCAGACATTGCATTTCTTCATTGCTTCATGTTTGAATAATTTGCATCATATCGTACAATAGGAAATTAGGAATTATGATTATTATTACTTTATGGATCTGTTAAGTTACTTTTAAGTTTACATGGTTTAGTGTGAAATTATTCTAGTCCCCAAACACATATAATAAAGGAATTATAACGTGATTTCAAACATTAAATATCAAAAAAATCGTTTAAAGGATATTGAAAGGAAAAAGGTGATGGAAGATAGAAAGTGCCTTACTTAAATTATCTAAGGATTTTTCAATAGTTGCTCCAAAAGCTTCACTTCAAGGCCCTTCAAGATCGTCTCCAACAATGCTATACCATCAAATTCAACAATGTTGCTCCAAAAATATCCTCAAGGTCTTCACAACAAGTTTACTAGAAGTTGCTCCAACAATATATTCAATAAGGTCTTCATTGTCAACTCGTCTCTTGTTTGGGTGCCTTAATGTGCAATGACATGTTTCCAGGACTGAATTCAATGCAAGGCATATTTGAAACTCTAACTCTGTCATCCGGGCTCTTATTAGAAATTATTTCAGTTTTCATTTTATGTTTTTAAGTTAGATATTGTTTTCAAGTTTTTACATTTATAATTTTATTGCAATGTGGCAGATTGATGAGAGCAGTGCAGGAACAACCCAGAGACGAGATGATCGCGGAAAGAGGCCAGTGGAAGAACATGTAAAGTGCCAGCATTGCTCTATCTTCAGGTATTTTAGTTATTTACATAATTGAATAAATATTAATTTTGTTCAAATATGCAGACACCTAGCCATGGTACGCCTGATGATTCCCTCTTTGAGGAAGAGCTTTCTTCATCCCTATCTCCAGTGTTCTTGTTGCGAAAAAAGGCACGAGATGCAAGGTCGAAATTTAATACTTTGATAGACGCGCCTCAAACACCTGAAATAGAAGAGAAGATAAAACAACTTATGAGCCAGCTAGAAAGATATCAGGTAATAATAAAAAGTCAAAAGGATATTTTTTTTGTTCTACATGAGATGAATTGTGATAGTTAGATTTTTAATTTTTACATTGACTAAACTAAAAAAAATTTCTTTTGTATGTAGAATTTTCTGGCACTTGCTGAATACGGTGTTGGTGGTAGTGGGACACAAGGGCAAGAGATTGCCCAACAACCCTCTCGTACACCTTCTACTCCTTTAGGTGCCAGCCAAGAAACACACCCTGCCCAAGCAGACACCCAGCCAACCGCTGAACGTGTTGGCAATGATGAGGCTAATATGGCCAACTACATTATTGCGTTTCCTGGAGCTACACGTGTCAGCTCCACAGGGACCATTAATGGCACATTGTTGGTGAACGATGAAGGTGTCCCTATAAAGCATGTACAACTCCCAGGTAAATTTTAATATTTTAACTATTTCATGTACTTTATCTAATACATATTTATCACGATTTTTATTTTTAAATTAGTGATAATATCTTTTTTTTTTTTTTTTTTCTGTGTAGGAAACAATGAGTTCTACAGGTATCTGGAGAGCCATGCGTTGGTAATTTTTGGCCCAACCATACGCACAGGGTGGAATTCCCAGAGTTCTAACCTGAAAAAAGAAATTCTAGATTATCTAGAAACCCTTTTTGGGGTCGTCATATTTGACAGAACAGCGGTGGCTCGGGTAGCCGGCAAATATTTGAAATATACCAGGGACACCTATAGGACGCAATTGAAATTTAACCCTAGATATGAGCATCCTCTCACAGTTCTAGAGAGTGAGTGGAGAGTACTCATCCATGACGGAAAAGAGAAAAGGGAAAAGAAAGAAGGAAAAATGCCAACTAGACCCGCAAGGTAAATTACAACTTTAATTCAATAGCTTTAATTTTATCTATGTCTAAAATAAAAGTGTGCTACGTCATACCTGACTTTAATCTTTTGATGCTAGGTTGCCTGACACCTCAAAGGCAACCAAATCTAGGATTGAAAAAAAGGGCCATCACAAGCTAGGCCAGGGCGGCTACTTGAAATTGGCCGCAAGAATTGTAATTAAGTAGCTAAACATCTTATAATTAATTGTATCACCTTCCAACGTTTTTGTAATCCTATCAAATATGATTAAAAATACACAGACATATGTAATGTAGGGTGATGAATTCGGAACAGAAACAATAGAGGAAGATAAAAATATCGCTTTCCATTTCGGCTATCAAGCCGTAGTTGAACGTCACATAAGCTTGGGGCAGGTCCCAAGATCTAGAATGCCTGATAAGGTAAAACATTAACCTTTCAATATGTTTGTTTTCATCCATAAATTTAATGTCTAACAACTTTGTTTAAATCAGGAACAACCTCTTGACGATGCAAATAACTTGATTTAGAGTCAAATATGTAGATGATCTCGTGCAACACGATCATTGTAGTAGGGTAGTAGAGAGCAGTAGTAGAACAATGCTACTATCAGTGGTAGTGACATTTCCACTTATAATTTTTTCTAATTATACCTTGATGGTTGTCCTTACAGCGTTTTTTGTTTAAATGACAGAGAATGTTTCCCTTGAGGATCTTACCACCAGGAAGACGAGGAACTGTATGATATATGTGGCGACAACTGGTGCACCAGGTAAATAATCTCATTGCAATTTTTTTTATTAATGTTACCGAACTAGTTCAATGATATTTAAAAACTGACAATTAAAATTTAATATTATCTGTTTTTGTAGGCGATGCCCCGTCACTGGATGAGACCAGACATCGTGACTACACAACTAGGTCAGCGGCGACAACTGGTGCACTAGGTAAATAATCTCATTGCAATTTTTTTTAATTAATATTACCGAACTAGTTCAATGATATTTAAAAACTGACAATTAAAATTTAATATTATCTGTTTTTGTAGGCGATGCCCCATCACTGGATGAGACCAGACATCTTGACTACGCAACTAGGTCAGCGGCGACAACTGGTGCACCAGGTAAATAATCTCATTGCAATTTTTTTTATTAATATTACCGAACTAGTTCAATGATATTTAAAAACTGACAATTAAAATTTAATATTATCTGTTTTTGTAGGAGATGCCCCGTCACTGGATGAGACCAGACATCGTGACTACGCAACTAGGTCAGCAGTGCGGGTCGAAAGGCACGAAACAGGAGCAGAGCATGATGATATTGATGATGTAATTAGGAGCTTTAGAAATAGGAAGAAGAAAAGAAAATTCGATAATGTAAAATATTGTATTATTATAAGACAAACGTTACCATACTTGTAACGTTTTTTGCGTTATATAAAAAACTCATTTATCATACTATTTTTATGTCAAGCATTAATTGCAATGTTTCCTTGCGTACTTTTTGTTGAATTGTTTTTTTATTAGTTATTGAATATTTTTTTTTATGCCCATGAAAGTAAAAAATGAAATATAGATTGGGTATTGGGGAATTGAGAGTGATGTGAGGGGGGGGGGAGGGGCCATAAGAGCTTCCACCTTCACGTGGTTGGCCCTGTTTAGTAGAGAATAATTTATTGGAGCGATTTAATCTTGGATCAAACCTCCCTCGATCTAGTGTAGCAACAAAAAAGTCATTGTTGACTTAGTTGCTACTCTTTCAGATCGTGGGAGGCTTGTTCCAAGTTCATGCGACTCCAATAAATTTTTCTTGAAACGAAGAGGAGCTTATTCAGGTATGTTTTGAAATTTTCAACATATGTTCTAACATTATCATAAGAATGCATCTTAGAGTAAAAAATACTACATCAATTACTTGTAATTATTGTATAGATAATGATGGATTTTGATTGACTTGGCAGTGCAGGTACAAATCCTCTTGCATCATGAGCAATACAACTTGTCAACCAGGGTCATGTCCAGGATATTTTTGCTTGTGCACTTGACCAGGTTCGTAATGTCACATTTTGTAAGTTCCTTTACAGTTCATAATTCAATATTAAACTTGTTCATGATTATTATCTAGGTTTTTTGTATGTGTTTTTTCATCTATTTGATTGTAAGCAACTATGCATGTTTCCTGTTGTTCACTATGATTTCTCCCATTACCACTCCCAGGATGAATACGAATTTATTGTTACATAGGTTACTTTATTGTTACTATGATTTCTCCATTTACGATTTCATAGGTTACATCATGTAAAGTTGTCAATCTCGGGTTGGTGATGAGATTTAGTTCTCCAGATTTGGGGCTTTTCTGATATTTTCTCCCTCATGTCATTCCTGCATCACCTCGTTGTTTGAGCATGCCAATTGTCTACCACTTGTACCAATTGGCACATGTCAATCCCTGAGTGGTGCCACATTTCACCTATTTTCAGTGAGAGTTTAGGGTTTCTCTAACATAGCTTGAGAAATCCGATTCAGTGCCTGCTTGAATATTGTCACATAATACTCATGGTTTGGATTGATGAGCATGTTCTGAATGGTTGGTTGATTCATAAGAACCACCCATATAGTCATCTTGAGATATTTTAGAAGTTTTCTCGAGTTTCCTTTTTCACCGTTTCTAGTGGGTGGGATGGTGTGGGGTGATCCATCAATACTGGTGCTCTTGTAGTAGGGAATTTGTTTTTGGGGATATAAAGGAGAATTTGATGTAGATATCCCATTAGATGCATTCATAGATGGGCACGAGAGGTCAGGAATTTAAATTAAAAATATGCAACCTCTAGCATGGCAACCTGAAGGCCGCGAGAGACACTGGTTAAAGATTGTTTTGTGGTGGCCTTAATATAGTCGTGATTTCTTTCTATTATCTTAATGAAAATATATAGTCCGGTCTCATTAAAATGAGGATTTTGGTTGTATTTCTCTTTGGTTGTTTCTCTCTTAATGCTCCAGAAGTTGCCAAAAGTTGCGATAGTTGTTTAGTTTTCCTGTTACAACTTAAAAGTGGTTTTTAGCAATGGGAGTCATGTTTTTAAAGGTTCATACTAATATGAAGATCTTGTAATTCTATATTCAGCATAAGAGAAGATGGCCTCTGCTTTGGGCGGTATGACAACAATTGCCACATCTACCTCATTGGGTAACAATGGAAAGGGGAAGAAGTTGGGTGCATCAGAAGTTTTCTCGAGTTTCCTTTTTCACCGTTTCTAGTGGTTGGGATGGTGTGGGGTGATCCATCAATACTGGTGCTCTTGTAGTAGGGAATTTGTTTTTGGGGATATAAAGGAGCATTTGATGTAGATATCCCATTGGATGCATTCATAGATGGGCACGAGAGGTCGAGAATTTAAATTAAAAATATGCAACCTCTAGCATGGCAACCTGAAGGCTGCGAGAGACACTGGTTAAAGATTGTTTTGTGGTGGCCTTAATATAGTCGTGATTTCTTTCTATTATCTTAATGAAAATATATAGTCTGGTCTCATTAAAATGAGGATTTTGGTTGTATTTCTCTTTGGTTGTTTCTCTCTTAATGCTCCAGAAGTTGCCAAAAGTTGCGATAGTTGTTTAGTTTTCCTATTACAACTTAAAAGTGGTTTTTAGCAATGGGAGTCATGTTTTTTAAGGTTCATACTAATATGAAGATCTTGTAATTTTATATTCAGCATAAGAGAAGATGGCCTCTGCTTTGGGCGGTATGAAAACAATTGCCACATCTACCTCATTGGGTAACAATGGAAAGGGGAAGAAGTTGGGTGCAATGTCTGATAATTATGGCAGACAATTGTCTTCTCTTTCAGTTTTTTCACCCATTTCCTTTAATCGCTCAAGAAGAAGAGGGACTCTGAGATTACGCGACAGAGAGAAGGTAGTTAATACAAGAGCTATGGAAGAGGAGTTGTACTTCAACAAGGATGGCTCAGTGACAAAAAAATTGCAGGTCAGAGAAAAAATTATGTTTAAAGGAAGGTCACCTGCACGTGAAACTTCACTGCGGTGGATCTTTCCTTGTCCACTTATATTCGATTTTAATGTGTTATTTTAAATTTTCATGGAGGGTTGTTTTGGCATATGGTCTGGCATTCAATTGCACACTTACTGAAAGCATTTTCAATTTGTCTTGCAGGCGGTGTGAACAAACTTGTTGATCTTGTTGGAGTCACCCTTGGGGCGAGGGGAAAAATGTTGTCTTGGAGAGCAAGCATGGTTCTCCGAAAATAGTTAATGATGGTGTGACAGTAGCTAAGGAGGTAATTTGTAGATGTGTGCTCTGGTTTTCTTTTAACGTTGTATTAGTTCCCCCTCTTAAATGTCTTAGATTTGGTAGGCATAATTTGAAAACTCAAAGGTGAAAGGAAACATATTTGTTACCCGGTGGTCTAAAAGGAAAGGGTTATGGCTGAGTCAAATTTTATTGTTATTGACAGTGTAATGAAATGTATCTCAATGCTATGGTTTTGGCCTTTTTATTGGTTGAATTAGAGGACCTAGTTGAAAATATTGGGGCCAAGTAGGCTGGTTTTCCTTTTTGCTGATGGTTTGGTGTATCTAATTGAATTAGTTGCCTAAGGTATTTTTGGTTGCAAACTCCTTTTCATTTTCATACAGTATTGGCCTTGTGGAATACATTTGATTGTGTGGTCTTGTTAGATCTACAACATTTGTAGTTGTTTAGTCTTATGGCCGAGGTGCACTTTTATTATGGAAATAGTTGATGCAATATTGTCATTTAATCATTACTGCAGGGTAGCATGTTGAGAAGTTTCTTGTGAAACATTTGGTATTCAAAATGACACTTGATCCTATACAGCATCATGCACTTGACTTCAAAATTCATATTCAAAGTGTGCCAGACAATTCTTGCAAAATTTCAAATATTTATGTTGTTTTAAACCATTATCTTTTCATGTATTGGATGCTGAAAATGAGAAAAAGACTTTGGTATGAAACCAACTGGTGAATAATTTCCAGCAAAACAACCACTTCCAAGACATGATTTAGAAGTAGAACATATGTACTTATGAAGCATAGAAAGATATCCTTGATGCAATGTCAATGTTTAGCTAGGGTTATTTTTGGAGAAAATAACTCCTTATTCCTAGAATAGTGATCTTCAATACAAGTAAATGCCAGAGAAGAGAGATCATCGTGTGACGCAAAAAAACTGAAATTGGACCCCTAAGGAGAGCTGGTGTGTCTACAATCACTCTGTCAGCATTTTCCCCTGGTTTACCCCATTCTTTTCCTCCAACCTGGGTCTTAATTGACTTCTTTCTTCGGGTTTATTTATCAAATTCGTAGAATTTGATAAATAAATACCATCCACAATGGTTGGACTTTAATTTATATTCCCGACTTTATATTATCTCCAAGCCTTATAACCAATGTTTAAATTTCAACACTTTGTATTTATACTCCACGTTTCTTTTTAAATAAGTAACTTGTAATGAACTTTCGGCTGTATATTTCACCACCCAGCCTTACAACAATCACGCTCCAGACTTATGCTAATTATCCGCCAATCATTTAATTAAACAATTTCATTATACTCCGGCCCCACCTATATATATCAATAACCAATCAAACACTCGTATCGTACCTGGCTATCCTCCACACACCTTAGTTAACCTCCGGGCAAGTTCAACGTGCGACCACCGTCCGATGGCCCTTCTCCAAATCAATGACTCTTGGCAATTTCGCTCGGCTTCCAACGTCGGGCTTTAACGTGTGATGGCGCGGGTTAAACGGTGGTTTTCCGGGGGTCACTTCGCCACGTTTCGCATTCCCTATGGAATCGCTCGCGAATAGGAAATACTGCCTACTCTGCAAAAGCGGTGCGATATGGGCAACCCGCTTTTGTGATTCCACTCGTGGTTTTGGTAGAGGGCTTGACCACGGGTGCAAGTTTGGTTCTGCTATCCTTTTGTTTGTTAACTCATGTCCAATCCTCGGGTCAGGTTCCGAAAGCACAACACTTTTGTCTCTTTATTAAGTGGGACTTTTATATTTGAACAGTTTTCACGACCCCAGTTCTCTACACAGACCTCGTCTTCGGGTGGGGTGAGTTCACAGGGTTATCCAACAATTTATTGGAATTCAAAGACAGAAGAATGGAATTATCAGTACCCAATCGCCTCACAGTTAAACAATTCTTCACAATTAGCAGTTCGAGATAATTCAATGGCAACTAAGCTTGGAAATCATTTAACTGGAAACAATTGTTCACACACAGAGGTTTATTGTAGAAATCCCCTCTCTACTCTCCTCTTCCCTCTCTACTTTTATTCATCCGAGGAATTACAATTTATATACATAACATATGGCTCTTCGGTTCCTCTAAGAGGACCGTTCTAGAAATCAAAAGGTCTAATTATAATAATTCAACTAACTGAAACTGTTTGACTCCTACAACTCTAACTAGTCTAAGTAATACAGTCAGCTGAGGTATTGACACCTAGCTATTACAACTCAAATGTTTTCGAACCCTCCTAGCCACAACATGTGGACAAAACCTCCTACATTGCTGGCTAGTGCCTAATGCCCCTGCATCATCATGTGACATTAACCTATTAACAAAAGTGAGCAGGGAATGATTATTAATTATGGCATACTAAGTTGTCAGTGATTTTGACTATTTATCTTTAACATGTAAAAATGTTAAATTCCAAACTTACATCATCATGGTATTTTAGTAGATGTGTGATAGGTAGTATGATAGTATCATATTACCATTCTTCCTTGAGGAACCCACTTCATCCATTAAGATTGCTTTTCTAAAGAGTAACATTGTAGATAACCTTAAAAACATTTGTTAACTATTTGTGTTTGACCATTTGATTGTGTTTGATATGTAGAACTCATGGCAGCTAGTGTTTCTCCACTCATATTAAATAATTATTTCCAAAATTTTCTTGTTACTATTACTTTAGGAAAACCATGAAGACTATGAATTTCTTTCACGGACACTTTTGCCACTTGGCTTGTTGTTTATGTACTTTGAGCGCTACAAAAAAATCTACAAAATTTGTCTATATAAATGACCACAAAATGTAATACTTACCTTTATATTTCAGTAACCCTGTAATAAAGTCTATTGATATATCTTCTAGTCTTTGAATATGTATGTGGAATGGTTGAAGTAACCCTAGAGATTTTACTATCTCTCTTTTATTTATTATGCAAACCTGACCCTCTCTTACAAAATTTTGAATATCTTTCTTCATTCCTTCCAAAAATATATTTTTTGATCCTTTGAGATGTTTTAAGGAACCCTGCGTCCTACCATGAGAGAGACATGGGACTCCCTTAATATTTGTTTATTCAAATATGCTTGCGTGCATACAAATATTCTACATTTGCACCAAAGTATATCTCTCTTTCACTCCCAATGCTCCATAGAGTTCATCCCATCCTTTATAAATTTTAGTTTTTGTTTAGTACTATTGTCATTTTTCCATTATGGCAAGCTTCTTCTAACCACCTAGGAATAGAAAATGTAATTGGATATAAATTTGAGGCCTCTTCTATTTTAGAAAGAGCATCATGTACTAAATTTTCCTTACCCTTTTTGCAGATTATCTCAAAATTAAAACTTTTCATTTTTTCTCCTCATTTTTGTTAATATTCCAATGAAATCCATAGCTTCAAAAAATACTTTATGCTATCATGGTATATCTTGACTTTAAAGTACCTCCTAGTGATATACTATCCCCATTTTTTATTGAATGTAATATTGCTTCCATTTATTTTTCATACGTAGATTTCACCAAATATTTTCTTTGAATTCCTTGCTTTTAAAAGCCAATGATATCCCTTATTGTGTTAATGTTACGTAAATTTCTTGCCCTAGTGCCTCACACTCTACTATGAATGTTTTACCAAAAGTAGGTGCAACCGATGTTGGTGTAGAAGACATGGCATCCATTAAAAGAGAGAATGCCAAAGTAGCCTCATCATTCCATATAAATGATATTTTCTTCAAGAGATTGTGAGTGGACTTGAAATGCACGCATAATTCTTAAAAAATGATCAATAATATCATGTAAGTCTAAAAAATCTTCTAAGAACCTTGATTTTCTTAGGAATAGGTCATTTTGTAATAGCTTGCATCTTTTGAGGCTCCAACTTCACTCCTTCCTTTAAAACAATATGAACCAAATACTCGAATTCTTATTTCCCAAAAGCACATTTGGATATTTTTACATAAAATGATTGTTCTCAATAATTTATATAACTTTTCCACATGTTTAGTGTGGTATTCCCATGATTTATTATAAATATGTGTATTATCAAAGAAAACCAACACAAATTTTACAAGATGGGATCAAACAAAATTGTTCTTAAATTAAAGTCACGGACTTCAGCAGCGATCGCTTATAATTCAAGTAATTGTGATTTAAAATAACTGTGACATTAATGATTGTAGCGAAAATAAATAATTCGCCTAATCTTTTGGTCGAAGTTGGAGTGGCGTATGGAGGAGAGAGTTGTGATCATTCTTGAAATTAACTGTCTCTTTAATGATTAGGACCCAACTGCGGCGTCCAAACAAAGATCCGCTCCTATCCCTCTGTGACAAAACCATCGTACATGCTGACGTCATCAATAAAAACCCACCACCCTTTTGACTTTGTAAATAAAACAAATTACGTCTGCATCATTTTCATTGTTCTGTGCGCTAGCCAGTCTTCCATGCAACAAAATTCAAAAACCAACTGTTAACGCTTGCTGACCGTTACCTTCTTTGAGAAAATTGGCAGGAATTATTTTGGGGTTCTTGTCATAACTTGCGCCCAGCCTGTTTAAACCGTTTCATTTCCAGTAAACGGTATTTATTCCAATTCTAGCTAAAATTGTAAAAATCACGGTTTTATTTTTAATTCTGCACTAAGGTGCGAAAAGTTCGGTTTGGTCTTTTTCGTTCCCAGAACTGCAATTATATTCCCAAAACTGGTAATTGTGCCCATTTTCTACAAAAACCCCGAAATTCCATTTCTGAATCCACAAGAACCAGAAATGGAAGTTCCTGTAGCTCTGAATGTCGTGCCCATCAATGCCCCTCACAAGGACTTGGATTATTTGCCTTTAGCCGATATGGATTTTCAAATTAAGGACTTGCATCTCAGTGAGAATCCTCTTCGAATATTTTGCCGTTGCAGATACAATTATTTGAATGGTTCTGACATCTTTGGACTTTGGGAATAAAATCTTGCTATGTACTTTCTCCCCTCAGTCCATATTTTTCCTGAGTTAATCCATTATTGCTATGCAAATTATGATCCCAACCAACGAGCAGTTTTATCCCCAAGTCAAAATGTCCTTTTCCCAATAACTGCTCAGTCCATAAATGAAATGCTACAATTCCAACCTGCTCAAGCTCTCACTCCCCTGTCCATGGTTGGTGCAGATTGCTCTACTAAGTTCTCCCATGAAGAGTTAAACCGCCTATGCCAAACCTTCATGTTACCAGAGCATCAGCCTAAAAACCCTCCCCCTTATGGTTATACTTTCTTTACTGATGAGGGTAGACTTATTTTAAACATGATATCTTCCATAATGAGCTTCAATACTAGTGAGTATGTTGATCAGTTAACCCTAGTATTGTTATCCATTTTTACCCCTGGACAGCCTCCTGCTGTCAAGTACGATTTTGCATCTTATATTGCTGACAAAATCCATGATCAGTTCATGAGATTTGAGAATGAGAGAGTATTTAAGTATTCTTTTGTCATATATCATCTCATGATTTACTTTCAGTCAGAAAATTTCCCTTTTTATGTTTAGAAACTTGATGCCAAAGGGAATCCTAGGTCAGTCATCTTTTGGTCTGCCATTACTCACAAATCCTCTGATTCTCCTTATTCCTATAATGAGTTTGTCGACCTTTTTGTTCATCCTGCAACTACCTTGTTGACAGGAGTCTCTCCTCCTAGAATTAACAATGAAATCAAGAAAATCCTTCAGCTCTCAAAACATTACAAGATAGGTGACTGGTACCTATATCAAAACTACACATAGATCAGGATATATGGATGTGAATTATGCCCATTCAAACTACCCAAGTATGTCCCAATGAGACTCTTTGCATTAGAATATTTCAGGCAGATGAATAATTCAGATATAATTCATTTTTTCAATGCAAAGAAAAAGGCTCAACTTAGGATCAAGAGCCAATTAGGTCCCTTCATTTGTAACTCTAGGGAAGATGGAAAGGAAGCCGAAAGGATTTTAGAAGACTATCTCAGACTACAAAAGAGTTTCTACTGGGTGCCTTATGATCCAAACAACTTTATCTGTGATAGAAGAATGAAAAATAAACTGTCACCATACATCCATCAAAGAATCCCAGAAATAGAACAATATGCTAATATGGATGAATGGACGAAAGGGACATTGGTTGAAAAATATAGTGAGCAGGTCAATGTTGAAAATGTAATGAAATATCTTGAAAATATACTTGACCTAGAATCTTTTGGACAGGTGCAGGGATCTTCTTCATCCAGGACTTTACAACAAAATTTGCAGGAGATTAGTACAGTAGCAGTAGAATCTAAAGGACAAGAAAAGGAGCCTGATATACAAATAATTGATAAATTCATAATGACAGCGGAACCAGAGACTTCTAAAGAACAAGGTCAAGGACAAATTCCTCCTACTCAGATCAGTGAGCCAGAAATTTCTATTTTACAAACTCCTCTGAATATAGAAAAGGGAAAAAAGAGAGAGGCTGAAACAACTACTCCTATTGGTGGCTCTTCTGAATAGCAAGATGTTAAAAGGCAGAAATTAACTCCCCTTCCAGAAGATGAATCATTTCAGGAAATCCCTGACAGCCAGGGAAGAGAAGACAGTCAGCAAACAGGTACAGGTAGTGGGACATCCACTAATTTTCAAAAACAGGAAATACAGAGGCAACAAAGTGCAAAAATATCTTCTTTCAAACCTCCAGTAAAAACTTCCTGGGACATCAAAAGAACATTCATCAATATAAAGGCTAGGAACGATCCACTTAGACTTCAAGTGTACAACCAATTTTTGAAGATGGCTCCGAAAAATCAAGAAAGATTGATGTCAGCTTATGACATCCAACAGGGTAAGATGTTAATGAGCCATTTGAAGCCCAAGGTGCGGCAGCCTCAGACAGCTGCAAATTACGTTAGGACTAATTTTGAAGTCTTAGTAAAGGATATCCATCCTTTAGATCAAATTGAGCTACACAAGCAAATAGGTGAGATGATTTATTCTACTCTGACGGATAAATCAATGATGACCCATAAGTTGCGGGATTCTTTGGATAATACTAATACACAGTTGTAGCTTGAAAAAGCCTCCTCCCAGGCTAAGGATAATAGAATCAAAACTTTAGAGGAAATAATCATTGGTTTGGGTCATAATCCTAAAGATGTGAAAGGTATTGAAGCTTTGATCAAGAGAAAAGATGATGATATTGCAGCTGAGAAAACAATTAAAGTTACCGGCCTCAAGACATCCACAGACTGCAGAAATCATCAAACAAAATTCTGAGGAAGAACTAATGGATTTGCTCTTAAAATTGAATGAGCAACTTACTGCAACTGAAAAAGAGCTTGAGAATGCATTAAAAGATAAGCAGGCAAATATTCTAGTATCTACAGCAGGAGTAGTGATAGGTACAACAACAGAATTCGAAACGACGGGGTGTCCGCAGAGCAACAACGCAAATTTGAACAACGATGAATTAACAAAGTCAATGGAAGATATGAACATTCGAGCCATAGAGCTTCACAAAACAAGGAACAATTGGCCCACTCCTAGAGTAAATATGATCTTTTCGAAGATGAATGTTGGCGATAAAACAAGAGAGGTGAACAATTAAACTTTCATGAGTCAAAGCATTGGAAAAGGATCTCACATTGGAGAAACCTTTAAAAGAAATAAATGAAATTCTTTGGGATAATATCATTCAAGCAATAAAGGATGTTTGGTCCTCAATTCAAATAATGGATGAACAGAATAACTTAGTTAAATTGGCTCTGGATGAGATTGAGAGATCAAGACAAGAGTTGGGAAATATGACAGAAGAGGCCAATAGACTTATACATTTTTTAGATACAGGAAGAAAGAATCCAACTTATAAATTAGAGTATTCAGGACAGGACCAGAACAATTCTAGAAATAAAGAGAGTTTTTACTAAAAGAACTCTGGTACAGAATTTAGAACGAAGGTGCTCAGATATGCAAGAAGAAATCATTGCCTTCAGAGAAATATTGAATATTTTGTTAAATAGAGAATTGTCTAGTCCTATAGTTGCAGAAGATAAGCTAATGGACCTTGATATTTATGTTGAAAAATTGGACAAATATGCTGATAATCAAGCTAGTTCTTCAACCAGTTCATCAACAGCTGCATTGCCTACAGGGAAAAACCTTCATGACAGATTGGAGAATTTATTTTATCTTGAGCATGAAGTAAATCATTTGTTCCCAAATCAACCTAATTTCTTCAGACATACTGAGGTTGATGAAACACTAAGAAAGTTACAAACGACAGTGCCGAAGTTCAATGGTGGAAGAAAGCTGATGGAACTTTTGTAAGAAATTATCCTTACATAAATTTTCTCATTACCTGTCCTATCATAGTAAAAGGATAAAAGGATGAACAAAGGTCAAAGAGTATCAGGCTGATTAAAGAGTATCGATTAAAAGGAGTCAAAGCCTTGATTAAATCATCGGGTGTCGATAATCTCCATGTGGACCGTTAGGTTTTTATCAAGTCCCTGTATGTGACATGGGGGTATTTTTCTATCACTGTCTGGGGTGGGACTTCCACATTTCTGGATGGATATTTGGGTTCCAATCTTCAGATGTGAAAATGTAATGACTTCATGGACTGTTTTACTTCATATAATATATTCAAAACAACGTTTTTTCTCTTGTGAAAAAAACATGATTAATGTTTATCACTCTGCCTTCAAAACTAGCGATGCTGGTCTATGTTGTTGGTTTATTGATATGGTCTCATGGTCTTTTTATATTTGGGACATATCACACTCACATGATTAGCGTTTTTCTCTGTTCAAGGATTTTGGGTACTTTAATTTGTATTTGGAACAATGGACATCGGTACTCTATCTGTTGTTTTAATATTCTACATACTGCTATTTCACTTTCTTATAGATGCCTTGGGCATATTTGGATGCTTTCTCAGATTTGTCGATAATCTCCATGTGGACCGTTACTGGGTTTTATATCAAGTCCCTGTATGTGACATGGGGTATTTTTCTATCACTGTCTGGGGTGGGACTTCCACTTTTCTGGATGGATATTTGGGTTCCAATCTTGAGATGTGAAAATGTAATGACTTCATGGACTGTTTTACTTCATATAATATATTCAAAACAACGTTTTTTCTCTTGTGAAAAAAAAAATGATTAATGTTTATCACTCTGCCTTAAAAACTAGCGATGCTGGTCTATGTTGCTGGTTTATTGATATGGTCTGATGGTCTTTTTATATTTTGGACATATCACACTCCTCACATGATTAGAATTTTTCTCTGTTCAAGGATTTTGGGTACTTTAATTTGTATTTGGAACAATGGACGTCGGTACTCTATCTGTTGCTTTATTATTCTACATACTGCTATTTCACTTTCTTATAGATGCCTCGGGCATATTTGGATGCTTTCTCAGATTGTCGATAATCTCCATGTGGACCGTTACTGGGTTTTATATCATGTCCCTGTATGTGACACGGGGTATTTTTCTATCATTGTCTAGGGTGGGACTTCCAATTTTCTGGATGGATATTTGGGTTCAAATCTTCAGATGTGAAAATGTAATGACTTCATGGACTGTTTTACTTCATACAATATATTCAAAACAACGTTTTTCCTCTTTTAAAGTTTCATTTTTTTTTTTAAAATTGAACCTGACGTCGCAATTCCGACACCTTGTAAGCGTCGGAATTGCGATAGATTAGAAACGTCGGAAGAGCGACAATATAAACACGTCGGAAGAGCGACGTTCAAAACGTCGGACCACATTTTGTCGTAATTGTGACAGTTTACAGACGTCGGAAGAGCGACGTTATAAACGTCGGACCACATTTCGTTGGAAGTGCGACAATTTACAAAGGTCGGAAGTGCAACGGATTGGGAAATGTCGGAAGAGTGACGCTTGTTTGGAAGCGACGGAAAAAGTGTCGATAGTGCGACACTTTTTAATTGCGTTGGAACTGCGATGGTATGGTAAACCACGTTTTTCCCGCCCTCGAACTGTCGCTCTTGTGACGATGATGTGTCGGAATAGCGATGAATTGGCCGTTGGAATTTTCGCCAAATTTTCTAGTGAGGGCGCCCGTATCAGTTTTGCTAAGTTGTGACCGCCCGGGTGCCTTGTGCATGTTCGGGTGGCCCATTTTCTATTTTCTCCCTTGTGGCATCGTTCGGTCGGGTGCCATGCCATGCGAGGTCACCCGACCAGGTGCGTTCCATTCGAGTCGTTTCATTCGAGGGCGCCCGTATCAGTTTTGCTAAGTTGTGACCACCCGGGTGCCTTGTGCACATTCGAGTGACCTGTTTGCCATTTTCTCCCTTATGACATATTCGTTTGGTCATTCGGGTCGGACCGTTTCGTTCAAGGGCACCCGTATCAGTTTTTCTAGGTTGTGACTGTCTGGGTGCCTTGTGCAAGTTCAGGCAGCCCATTTTTCATTTGCTCCCTTGTGGCGTCATTCGGCCGGGAGCGCCGTGTCGCGCCTGCGAGGTCGCCCGATCAGGCGTGTTTGGTTCGGGCCATTTCATTCGAGGGCGCCCATATCAGTTTTGCTAAGTTTTGATCGCCCGAGTGCCTTGTGCAGGTTCGGGCAACCCGTTTTCTATTTACTTACAAAATTGTTACATTGAGACACAAAGAATAAGCAACTAATTTAACCCCTAACCCATTTAACCCCGAAACCACAAACCTCTAAACCTCTAAAACCTAACCCCATTAGCCCCTAACTTCTAACCCCTAAAATCCTTAACTGCTAAATCCCCTAACCCCCTAAACCCCTAACCCATTTAACCCCCTAAACCATAAACCTATAACCCCTTAACCCCTAACCCATTTAATCCATAATCCCTAAACCCCTAACCCATTTAACCCCCTAAACCATAAACCTATGAACCTCTAACTGGCCATTTAACCCCTAAACCATAAACCTCTAAACCCTTAACCACTAACCCTTAAACCCTTAACCCCTAAACTCGTAAACCCCTAACCCATTTAACCCCCTAAACCCTAAACCTCTAAACCCTTAACCCCTAACCCCTTAAACCCTATTTCCCAACTGGCCTAACCCATTTAATCCCCTAAAACCCTAACCCATTTAACCCCCTACCCTAACCCTTAACCCCAAAAATCCTTAACTACTAAATCCCCTAACCCCCTAAACCTCTAAACCCCTATAACCCATTTAAACCCCTAAACCTCTAACCCCTTAACCCCTTAACCCCTAACCCCTAGCTAAAATCCTTAACTACTAAACAGGGATAATTTTGAGAACCCCCCTAAATTTATATATATAAAAAATAGGCGAATCCCCATGATACATAGGAAAAATGGAAGGCGATTTTATTAATAATATAATATGTATATATAATTTTTTGGCGAATCTCTCACGAGATTATATTATCCTGTAAAATCATGGCGAATCACTACTACA